>CAUYLG010029317.1:0-149609 GCA_963573385.1 Cacajao melanocephalus
CACAGTAATCAAAACAGCATGGTACTGGTACCAAAACAGAGACATAGACCAATGGAACAGAACAGAGGCCTCAGAAGCAACACCACACATCTACAATCATCTGATCTTTGACAAACCTGAGAAAAACAAGCAATGAGGAAAGGATTCCCTGTTTAATAAATGGTGTTGGGAAAACTGGCTAGCCATGTGCAGAAAGCAGAAACTGGACCCATTCCTGACATCTTACACTAAAATTAACTCCAGATGGATTAAAGACTTAAACATAAGACCTAACACTATATAAACCCTAGAAGAAAACCTAAACAAAACCATTCAGGACATAGGCATAGGCAAGGATTTCATGGCTAAAACACCAAAAGCAATGGCAACAAAAGACAAAATAGACAAATGGGATCTAATTAAATTCTAGACCTTCTGTACAGCAAAGGAAACAATCATTAGAGTGAACTGGTAACTAACAGAATGGGAAATAATTTTTGCAAGCTACCCATCTGACAAAGGGCTAATATCTAGAATCTACAAAGAACTAAAACAGATTTACAAGAAACAAATAAACAAACCCATTCAAAAGTGGGCAAAGGATATGAACAGACACTTTACAAAAGAAGACATATATGAGGCCAACAAACATATGAAGAAATGCTCATCATAACTGGTCATTAGAGAAATGCAAATCAAAACCACATTGAGATACCATCTCATACCAGTTAGAATGGTGATCATTAAAAAATCTAGAGACAACAGATGCTGGAGAGGATGCGGAGAAATAGGAACACTTTTACACTGTTGGTGGGAGTGTGAATTAGCTCAACCATTGTGGAAGACAGTGTGGTGATTCCTCAAGGACCTAGAAATAGAAATGCCATTTGACCCAGCAATCCCATTACTGGGTATATACCCAAAGAATTATAAATTGTTCTATTATAAAGACACATGCACATGTATGTTCATTGTGCCACTGTTTCCAATAGCAAAGACCTGGAACCAACTCAAATGTCCCTCATTGATAGACTGGATAAAGAAGTGGCACATATACACCATGGAATACCACGCAACCATAAAAAAACAATGAGTTCGTGTCCTTCATAGGGACACGCATGAATCTGGAAACCATCATTCTCAGAAAACTGACACAATAACAGAAAACCAAACACCACATGTTATCACTCATAGGTGGGTGTTGAACAGTTAGAACACATGGACATAGGAAGGGGAGCATCACACGCTGTAGTCAGTAGTGGGGGGTTGGGGTGGGACAGCAGGGGGTAGGGAGGATGGGGAGGGATAATGAGGGGAGAAATACCAGATATAGGTGATGGGAGGATGAAGGCAGCAAACCACCTTGCCATGTATGTACCTATGCAACTATCCTGCATGATCAGCACATGTACCCCAGAACCTAAGTACAATTTAAAAAAGCAACAACAATTTTTTATTTTATTACACTTTATGGGTGAATAGCTAGGTGAAAGAAGCCAGACCAAAAAAAAAAAAAAAAAGAATGTAACACATAAAATAATATTGTTTACCTTAAAGTGATGGATATGTTTATTATCTTAATTGTGGTGTTGATTTCACAAGTGTATACATATGTTAAAACCTTCAAATTATATATTTTAAATATGCTCAGTTAATTGTATGTCAATTAGAAGACTAGACACAGTGGTTCACACCTATAATCCCAGCACTTTGGGAGACTGAGGCAGGTGTATCACTTGAGGTCAGGAGTTCGAGACCAGCCTGGCCAACATGGTAAAACCCTGTCTCTACTAAAAATACAAAAATTAGCCAGGTGTGGTGGTACACACCTGTAGTCCCAGCTATTCAGAAGGCTGAGGCACAAGAACCATTTGAACCTGGGAGGTTGAGGTCACAGTGAGCCAAGACAGTGCCCCTGCTCTCAGCCTGGGTGACAGAGTGAGACTCCATTCAAAAAAAAAATTATATGTCAATTATACCTCAATAAATCTATAAATACATGAATACATTTTAAACATACACAAAATATATACGAAGAGCTACATGCTACTGTTGTAATTACACTTTTCATGAGACTCCTCAAACTTTCAGCAGGTCTATTAACCCTCCTGCAAGCTTTCTATGTCTGTGTTCTTAGCAAATGGCACCAGCACTCGCACCGCCGGCCTCCAAGTAGAAATCCTGGGCTCATCTTGGGCTCTCCTCTCTCCTTCAGGCTCTCCTCACTCTTGCCTGTGACATTGGTGCCACTACTTTGACACATTATTGCAAGCCTCTTCTCACAGTTTCCTCTGCTTGAGCCTCACCTCTACATACATCTCCACATAGTCACCAGAAAGTTCTTTCTAAAACATTGTGTATTTGACATCCAATGCCTTTCAATGACTTTCCATTATCCTCAGGATAAAATCCAAACTCCTTAGCCAGGCTTACCAGGCCCACCTTTACCTGACCTTACTAATATCCCCTGGCTAAAATCTGACCAGCCTGCCTTGTCTTTATGGTCCACAAGCCCCTTTACATCCATACTCAATTACTTGCAGCTTCCTGAATATGGCATGTTGTTTTATACCACCAAACCTTTATTCAGGCTTCTTCTTGTGCCATTCCCCTGGAAGTTAAGCTCAAGCATCACCTCCTTTAATAACACTTTTTCGAGTTTCCCCCAACATGTACTCTATGTCTGCAGCAGACAGAATTAACTACTTCTTCCTTTGGGCTTCCACAGTGACTTCCTCAGAAGAAAACTTTAACCACTCATACATGTCGCATTTTATGATTCATTGAACTTTTCTGTTTACTTCTCCCATCCAAAAAGAATTTGGAGAGTCTGGACCAAATCACGCTTGCCTTTCATACCCTAGCACCTAACACAGTGCCCAGCAAGTATTGAATTAGGCCAAACAGCTGTTAAGACAATTTACCAAAAATCAATTCACTACTCCGATGGTTAATATTGGGTGTCAACTTGACTGGATGGAAGGATGCGAAGTATTGCTCCTGGGTGTGTCTGTGAGGGTGTTGCCAAAAGAGATTAATATTTGAGTCAGTGGACTGGCAGAGGCAGACCCACCCTCCATCTGAGTGGGCACCATCTAATCAGCTGCCAGTGTGGCCAGAATAAAAGCAGGCAGAAGAACATGGTGAGACTAGACTGGATTAGCCTCCCAGCCTACATCTTTCTCCCATGCTGGATGCTTTCTGCCCTCAAACCTCGGACTCCAAGTTCTTCAGCTTTGGGACTCGGACTGGCTTCCTTGCTCCTCAGCTTGCAGATGGCCTATTTTGGGACCCCACCTTGTGATCGTGTGAATCAATACCCCTTAATAAATTCCCCTTTATATATACATCTATCCCATTAATTCTGTCCTTCTAGAGAACCCTAATACACTACTCAACCAATTTACAAAATGTACTTGTTTCTTTTAACCCATTAGTTTCAGTTATTTCAATTTTTATTTTGTCTTTATAATACCATTATAGGGTAAGTTCAGTTTTCCTCTGTCTGAATTCCCTTCTTATTCATGAGAAGAATATATTCATAAGAAGAAATCATTCATTAACTAGTTATAAACAGGATCATCCTGTACCATTGAGCAAGGCATGAATACCCAGCTTAAGATAGTGCTGTATTTATTGTACCTTGCTCCTGCAAAGCTATATATTTTTTTTCTGCTTTGTGCAAAGGTACTCTGTAAGCTAAGAGTGACCCTGGTCATAAATAATATTAAAGAATTCTTAAATATTTATGGCAGGACTGCTAGCTGTTGGTCAAAATTTTTTTTCTCTTCTTGCAAGTCATAAGCTAAACTACATTTCCCATGATTCCTTGTAGTTACTTGTGCCATGTGATGGATTCTTGCAATGGAATGTGAGCAGAGTGAATGTGTGATTTGGGGAGCAAGACCTCTGAGAAGCTGACACATCTTCTTACTAGTCTCATCCCTCTTAGGAGAAGACATAGGTGTAATATGGAATGAGTCTGTATCCTTGATTCATAATGTGGAGAAATGCGACACCATCTAAAAACCCAGATTGGACTTTTACACAGGTGAAAAATAAAGTTTTTAAAATGTGAAGCCATCAAAATTAGAGGAGTACTTCTTACAGTTGCCAGTTAGCCAAAACTAACTCTAACACCAAAACTGGTACATTTACTCAAATGTGTTCTTGACTGTGGCGAATCTTTTTTTTTTTTATGAGACAGAGTCTCACTCTGTCACCCAGGTTGGAGTGCAGTGGCACAATCTTGACTGACTGCAACCTCTGCCTCCTGGGTTCAAGAGGTTTTCCTGCCTCAGCCTACCAAGTAGCTGGGACTACAGGCATGCGCCACCATGCCTGGCTAATTTTTGCATTTTTTTGTTGAGATGGGTTTTTACCTTGTTGGTCAGGCTGGTCTCAAACTCCTGACCTCAGGTGATCTACCTGTCTTGGCCTTCCAAAGTGCTGGGATTACAGGTGTGAGCCACCGCACACAGCCAAATTCTTATATATTCTCCCCTGTATACAAATATGTTAATGTTAAATGTACTCATACGAATTCTGTATGTTCAAAAACACTCTGATCTTATGATTTTGATATCCTCAGGTCTCCCCTCTCTCTGCTACTCAATCTTTATTTCCAAAAGTAGGAATTAGGAACAGAGACAAACACAACAGTCCTCAACACGATAGCTTCTTTCTTATGAAGACAAAACAAAGCCAGTCAACTAAAACTAAATAAATAAAAGAAAAAAATAATACAACAACTTGGTTATTGACAAATTCATCATTTGGTGATTGTCCTGGAGCAGGCACATGGACTGTTTTTTAAGTATATTAGAGGAAAAGAGGATGGGGGGTGGGAGGAAAAAGAAAGGAATGAAGGAAGGAAACCACGTGGTCTCAGCCATTTGGTAAATATCCATCAAGTGCAAATGCACGCCCTCAAAATGTGGTAATTACTTATTCCATTGCCTTTATCAAATAGTAATGAGTGACACAATGTTGCCTATGAACAGGAACAAAAACGAATAAATGGAAAAGAGGTGTATAGGACCAGTTATTCACCATGGGCATTTTACTTTTACATCTGAATTTTGAACTATCTAAAACCTAAAAATGTTCAATAGTGGGCTGGTGATATGAATGTCAAAAGAGTAGTACTATTATCAGTAGCCAGTAATTGTAAAGCTCCATGTAAGGCAACTGCAAGTGAAATAGATACTGATCATCTCCAGCTGACAACATGTAATCCAGTATCTAATTCCGGGTTATACTAGAATTCATCTTTAAGTTTTTCTTTCTGGTGATACGAAACAACACCCACCAAGGATAACTCAGATATAATCCAGGTTATGTTACAAGATAATGAGATTTGGTAATATAGTACATAAGTATTTCATCATTGGAATTGCAATATTTCCCTAACCCAAATGTTCCTATTAAACCTACCAGGGAAGGCTACTGTAAATTTTAAAGAAGAATTTAGTACTTTGCTCTTGATATGTGAAAATTTTCACCTAATTCAGCACATAATCAACAAATCCAACCAGAGTCACACCCTATTTGGTAAAATATCACTATTTGAAAAAAGTTACCATCACAAATTAAAATATCTTTGCAACTTTAGCAGAGTAAGCGTCTTTTAACAACTCTGGTATCCATTAAATTGTCAACAGAAATAAAACATGTACACAGATAGGAGCACTTAAAAATCCCATTCACAAACTAACAATTTATAAAGAGCTGTAGTAATCCTTACTATTAACTTTAACGTATTAAGATAGAAAATAAATAATTACTGGATCCTTCAAATGATTTAATGCAATCGATATCATATGTTTCACTTCTTTTAAATTATTTGCAAGTTTTAGGGGGAGATTTCAGAACACACACCAATGTTTTATTGTTGGCATAATTTCAAATATTAAGTGCACACATTAAGCAAGTAGGCTGTGTGCCAAAATTCTGTGTGTAAATCAGCTGTTCAGAACACAGACAGCATTTAACTCTGGAGCAGCACTACCAATACAGCGTTCATTGTTCAATCAACTTCTCAAAATCCTACTTGGCCTATGGCATCATACTAACCTAAGCATTATCCCAGAGTACCACCTCCTGGAAACAGAGAGTGGGCTATTTCCTCCTGTCTCTGGATCGTGGAAGAAGCCTTGGACCAGTTTTGAAATATGTCAAGGTTCTGCAGAAAACTTGCTAAAGCTCGGAGCCCACACAACTGAAGGCCCCCTCTCACAATCCCTCTTTTCAAGAAGGGACTTGACCACTTATAACTTGACCACTCCTGCTCTGAATCCCCAGAGCTTTGTTTTACTTATTATTCCCACAACAACCTTAGTAGTACGGATGGCACGGGAAATACAGCAAGTATAATTAGTTTCTATAGGTTGGTCATTTATACATTGATTACATTTAGTGTCCATTTTTAATTAAGACAATATATTTAAATTAATGTTGTTTAATTCATGTTTTATAACTTCTGTCTGCTAAACCCTCTCCCAACCACTAATTCAGAACTTCATAGAGTAGATGCTCAGTTAATTTGTATTAAACAGACAGACACCAACTTCTGTTGCCAGAAATTTATACTTATGTTTGGCTGACAGATTACACACCAGGCTGGTTACCTTTTCCCCTAAATCAATGTCTGCAGAGTCTTTCTAACGCTCAGGCCAATCCTGTTGCTTTATATTTTACAGGGGAGCTTGCTTTACCCCAGGGCATAAACTTCACAGCTTGTGAGACAAATTAACTTATGCTAACACTGATAGGCTGGCAGTGGGAGGAGGGAAGAAGGAAAACGTGGAGTTACCGGTTGCTTGGCGAGATTGATCAGATGATGTGTTTGTATTGGGCCACAGGAGGGAGCCAGACACTTTGGTAAGCAGCAACAACTAACCGGAGCGGCGCCACACTGTCCCACCCACTTTGGGGGCCCTTTAGGAAAAAGCTTCCCCAGAAACAAACCAAGAAAAACCAGAGTTCCTAGACATATCTAAGTTTCCTAAGCTTTTAATCTAGACTGTTGCTCGTTTTAGGTTATAACTGTTGCTATGTGTTCTCTAGCTATTTGGGCTAACAAAACCAAATTAGTGGTAAAAACCTGTAATGGATTTGGGGGTTCTGGGTAATCAGACACTCTGTACTGTATCAGGCAAGGATTTAACAATGCAACTTATATTTATGAGACTATTTATAGCTACATATGTACTGTCTTCATAAGGTAATCTTATAGGCTAAGTATAGAACAAAATTTCAGTCAAGGGAACTGGCCCAGAGAATTCTCCCTGTGTTTTGAAAAGAGGTCTCAGTTTGTAATTTTTTATCATTGTTGTGATTTTAATAAAATATGAGAGTTTATGAAAAACCATGCAATCCAAACCTAAATAGGTATATAACAAACACAAACTAACCAAAGAAATATAGAACTTAAATTTGTTGGCTTTGTTTTTTTGTTTGTTTGTTTTGCTTTGCTTTGCTTTTAACCTAACTGATCAGCTGACATTCATAAAATGCCTCATGTACCTTGGGCTGAAATTTGGGTTACTGAGGACTTTAGTTGACCACAAGAAAAAACACATCCTAACTCTTAAAAAATAAACACCTGTCTCTCATGGCCCAGTGTTTAAGTCTCAGTAACCATGATGCCCAGGACGGAGCGCTCCTTTCCAACTGGCTTCCCAAGGATTGCAATAAGGCTCCCCACCCCACCTTTGTACCATCTGCAAGCTACAACTGCGGGAGACTGGAGAAGGCACACTTGGACCCCAACCAAGGGCACAGAAAAGCTTCAACACTCCCTACAGAGGCAACTCAACATTGCACAGATTCCTGCTTGGTGTTTTTGTTTTGTTTTGTTTTCTGCACTGGTCATTAATACTGTGGAAGCTTTCATAAAAATGTGATCACCTTTACCTTCTTTAATTCTCTGTCACTTGCTATGACAGTGACCATACTGGGGCATCAAATAATTCAGGTACCGAAGAAGGCATGTCTATCCCTTTTTAAGTATTTACTGAGATTATGCCTTAAAAAGGGCACAACTATTTTTTTTAAAGGATAAGTAAATAAGAAAAAGGACATCAGAAAGTTCTCATTACTATGGGACAGAAGGAAGGAAGGAGAGAGAGAGAAAGAAAGAAAAGGAAAGAAAAAAAGAAGCAAGCAAGCAAGAAAGAAAGAAAGGAAAATAAAAGAGGAAGGAGGGAGAGAGAGGAGAGGGAGAGAGGAAGGAAGGAAGGGAGAGAAAGAGACTAGAATAGTGTTCCGCACAAAGTTGGTACTCAGGAAATATTAAATGGTTGAATGAATTACTTGGGAATCACATAATGAGAGAATGATTTTAAAGTACTTACTTGAAAACCATTCATGTTACTTTAGCTCTCTTCAGTGTGCTTTATGAACCATTCTTTAAGGAATAATAAATAACAGCATTCTGAGTAATGCACAGTTATTTGATGCTATTTCCCTGGTGATGACCTCTCCATTTGAACTACAAGCCAACAGTTACAAAACTCCTTTTACTCACCCTTTGATGTGTAGACAGCTTCTTACATGCTGTCTTCTAAATAGGTTTCTAGGATCAAATGCACGGTATTTGTTGTGTATACTTACACAGTGGCTCAATTTCTGCCTAAGGCTATGAAAGTCTTCCACAAAGTGTATTTTCTTGCAACCTTGCAACTGGAGTTGACCAAAAACGTCTTCCATGAAGAAGGACAGAAGCTGTTCTTGAAATTGGCAGTTTTTCTACAAATAAGATACAAGAAATTGCATACGGTAAATTATGAATCCTTTTTTAATGTCCCCCGATCATTACTTATTTACTCTCTGAAAAAAATTAAAATGCAGGGGGAAATAAACATCAAATAAGCGGAAACGTAAAAAAAGAAAAAGACTTTCTGGCTTACCATAAATTGCTTTTTTGTGTTCTTTTTTAATAATCGTATATTTTTAATGCGGTCTTCCTACAATAAAGCAAAGAGAAATAAGTTGTATCCAAGACTGTAAATGTCCTTGAGGTCATCATTTTAAGTAGAGCCTAATACTTACTGGAATCGTCGCTTTGAGCCATGCTGCTTTGACATAGAGAGCGTCAACAGCTTGGGACAGTGTCCCCCTTGGGTAACAACTTTTGGTGAAGGAAGATTGCCTGCGCTTGGCAATGGCAAGAGACAGAATGACTAACAGCAGCCCACACCTCAAAATGCAATTCACCAGCATTTCCCTTCACCCCACTCAGCGTGTGTCACTCACAGCAGCCCAAGAGATACTAGCGCTGGTTAGATGAGAGGATAACCTACTTAACGTAGCCCTCAAAGCCACCAGTCCAATGAGGTGCTGTGAAAGATAATTTACAGTTTGTATGAGGAAGATCACTTTGGTTGTTCTATTTTTTTTATTTTTTAGAGCTTGCTTCATAATCAAAAAATGTTGATCATACCATCGACTGACATGATTTAAAAGCTCAGGCTTACGGGTAAGACTGGGTTCTCATTTCCAAAAACAAATCAGAACCTCAGTTGCCTGTCACAGCACCTTGCATTACTTTAAAAGTCATGCCATGCCAATAAAAAAGGATAATTTCCAGGGGGCTGTGGCATAATATTTTAACCCCATGTGAAAAATCTCCTTTTCTAACCAGAATCCCAGAAAAATTTAACAAGGAGGTGGAAATGGGCAGCCCCAGGAACCCTGCTCGTGACTCAGATGGGTTTTGTGTTTATCCCTTGCTGCATCCTTCACCCAGCCCGTCCTTGTCCACTATTCCACAGCTAGCAGCGAGAACGTTTCCAGCGCAGAAACGGTAACCCCTGTTAATATACTCAAGATTTGTTTGGAACTGGACCTGGGACTAAGGTTCATGATGTAATGAGTTATCTGTCATCTGTGTCCAAATTTACCACTCAGACTTTCCTTGTAACTCTCAAATGCCCAAAGAGTGCAAATTTCTTGAAGAAAGAGACCAAATATTTCTACCTTTGAATCCAGCAACTACCACGACACCTCATCTAAAGAAGTGCATCCATTATTAATTGAGTAAATACTTTTGTCACATTGTGAGATTCTACCATAACTGCTTTGTTTTTAAAATTTCTTCCATTCACACATTTTTATTAAAGGCCTGCCTAAACAAAAACCAGTGCTGGGTACGGGGGAGCCACCAAGGTGGATTCTCCATGGACTCTCATCTTCGGTTCTGTCCCAGTTCTTCCTAGGCAGTAAGTATGGCTCATTTTGGGTAGCAGCCCCAACATAAGGGGAGGCCAGCCCAGAATCATATTCCAAGAAGCAGAGATAGGTCATCAAAGCCTAGAATGAATAGAGTTAATGTGGTACCAGGGATAAGTCAACACCAGAAATCTGGTTTTGAGTTAAGACAGTCTTCCAGTCGGTCAACAGCAAGCATCAGAACCCAAGACTAGATTCCAAATCAAAGCAAGCAGGGCTGTCAAAAAAAGCAAGAAGAAAATGGGGAAATAAGAAAAATGCTTGGACTGTTTTCTGCTCTTTCAAAAAGTGAATGGATCTCTTGGAAGAACCCAAGCCCCATTTCCCCAGGAGCAAGATTGCTGGTAGAGACACACCCTGTCAATTGAGAGGAGAACTATTCACAAAAAAACTATAACAGAAGTCAGATGATTGGGAGTGCCAAGTGAAGTTCACTGAAATTTTATGAAATTCAGAAAAATAAAGAAGTAGTTTCAGTTGGGAGTGGCTGAAAGGGCGTTTGAACTACGACATGAAATACACAAAGGGTTTTTGTTTGTTTGTTTGTTTTTAGCAGAGGAATGCCTAGTATTCAAAGTTACTTTGGAAAGAAATGGTGTGAACATGGAGGGATCAAAAGCTCAAATGCCCTTAGAGAGCGTGGGATTAATACAAACACACTGGGTGGGTAGACACAGGACAATTTGTGGGTAGATACAGGACAATTGTGGCTAATATGCATATATTGTCACCAATCCTAAAATCTGCCTAATTATATAGCCTGTTAACACACTCTGTGGGTGCAATAAAAGGATGACACAAAATACTTCCCAGAGCCATATACTGCCTTGAGCAGCCAATTTGAGATCCTTGGTGTGTACCAACAAAACCTGTGGCTAATATTGATAACTCAAGTGGCTAATATTGATAAATTAAGTTGATGTGGGTTCTGCAAATCATCATCACACAAGGAAAATCCGTATATATTCCTAGAATGCCTCTGCTTTTGTTTACAGCCAACTCAAGGAAACTGTGGCCATTTCTTTATGAATGACCATATCACCCATTGGACCATAGTCATCCTCCATCTTAATCAGCAAACCTGCGTCATTAGGGTCCTTTGATGAGCAGGAAAATCTGATCTCAAAGGATAGATAGTGCCCACTAAAAAGGATGTTCAAATCATGGGTCCTGAACAGAGTTCCAAAGAGAAGTCCCCAAAGTGTTCTAAATAACAGAAGAGCCGTTAGAGTAAATGCATAATATTCTAGAAGCCCCAATTTAAAAGATATTCTCTGCTTCACTGAATGTATATTTATTATATCACTTTCATGAATATCTTATACAGAAAGTGTAAAAGTTGCTATTAATTACAGAAAGATTGGGTTTCAAAACTGATTCACTCTGATTCTGTATGGCCTTGAAGAAGTTATTAGTCCTCTCTAAGCTTCCATTTTTGTCTTCATTAAAATGGAACAATTACAATACTTCAGAGGGTTGTTGTGAGCAATACAGTACATTACAATACGGTAATATAAATAGAATGTCTAGCACAATGACAGTCATAGAGACACTCTGGAAGTGGTGGCTGCTGATTTATTATTTATGAAATAATAAATAATAAATGCATGTGTAATACTCTGAATAATGTTAAAGTTCATCATGAGCCTTCAGGAGGTTTCAGAAATGGTTGAAGAAAGTGAGAAAAGTGAAGGAAATGCAACAATCTGACAATAGGTCTAAAAAATACATAGGCACGAGGAATTTAATTCATCCCACGCACATCCAGAGGGTAAACTTGGACCATTAAGGGGATATATTAGGGAGGCCACTCTTGTTTGATGTACAGGAGGACATTCAAACAATTGATCTGCCCCAAAACATAATTGACTGCCCCAATTTCCAAATGCCAGCATGGCGGTCATTTTCCTTAAAATTTAAGCCCTCTCCCACCCAAAAGAATGCCAGCTGCTCTCTCTGATGGCCCAGCATAGCCCCCGAGCAAAATCAGCTCACCAACTCCTGTGAAGAATCACAGCTCACTTCAAGTCTTCAGTGACACTGCTTTTTATCTGCTTTCCTTCTATGCGGAGAAGACAACTAATTGAATTCTTAAATTACTAACTTACTTAATTGACACTGAAACACATTTTTTTTTACATTTTAATGTCTCTTAAATGACAGTGTGCATTTTAATCCACAGTTATCCTTGCCTGTGCAGTTCTGAACTTGATCAGAACCACTAATGTTGACATCACTTCACTTGAACTATGTGCCTGGTTGTTACTACAGGTGTTTAATTGCTACTTAAAAGATCTTCAAAAGATTATGATTCTGAATTAAAACAAATGTTAATATGTTCATAGAAAGACACAGATCAGCAGTGGGGCACAAATTTGATATTAGAAAAGTAAATATTTGTTTTTGGAGAAATGACCAAAATTACGTATTTACTTGAAAAGTGAAAATCAAGTGTTAAATCTTAAGAAATAATTGCATCGTAGTTTAATCAGTAGCACTTTTTCCTTTATAGTGGTAAACAAAGTAGTGGTGCAATTTCCGATGTACAGCATCTTACACTGGTTGAAATATGTTATTTAATGATCTCAGTGATTGGCATAATTTCTTAGGATCCTAAATCGTAAAATCAATGCAGCTGTGCATAAAAAGTACATGGATCTCTTTTTCTATAATCATACTACAAAAACTGAAATTCAATATATTCTTTCCAGAATAGAGCCAGAGGATATAGATAAGAAACAGTTATAGATAGATAGATAAATATGTTTGATGTCTTGATACTGTGCTTTTGTCTCTCCAGAAAAGATAGGCCCCACTACATTGGACAATGGTAAACCTGGTAACCAACAGGATGATAAACCTGTTTACCATCGTGACGAGAAGAGGTTAGAGAAGGAATGAAGAGTGTTGTAAATGGACTGGAGAGGAAGGAAAGGAGACGTGGAAGCTGGATAAGTGGAGGAGTATGAAGGAGAGAAGCACATGAACATTCCCTGAGAGCCTTGGTCTGTGTGTCCTGGCCCTCGGCTAGGTGACTTGTACTCGGCAGGTTTGCACGTGTCATCATTAACACAACCATTCATCAAATACTTATTGAGTATTGATTACCTTCCTGGCTGTACTAGGGCCGTGGATGCATTGATAAACCAAACACACAAAATTCTTAATTTCATATAACGTTCTAGTGGAGGTAGGGGAGGAAGAGGCAGACAATAAATAAACATAATATATGTAAGTTATATGCCTTGTAACTTATAAGTACATTATAGACAGTTGGAAAATAATAGATGTTTTGAAAAAAATAGAGTAAGAGTGGTGGAGGTGCTGAGATAGGAGACGATTGTAAATAGGATGCTCATACAAGACCTCAGTGCAAAGGGAACATTTAAGCAACATCACGAATGGAGTAGGGGAGTGAGCAATGGAGTTACCTGTTTCAGTCAAAAGCAACTGTCACTGCAATAGGCTTAGAGAAACAGCATGCTTAGCAGGTTCACTGCAGCTAGAAGGGCTGTGTGTGCATTCTAGAGGACGGGAGGGGGATGGGAGGATGTCAGTTCAGGGGAGAAATGGATGGAGATCATGCAGAGAGTTTTAGGCTATTGGTAGGACTTTGGCTTCTACTCTGTGTTATATGGAAATTTTGAGTAGAGGAGTTCTATCATTTGACTTACATTCTTTAAGAAGAAAATAGTACTCAAACATCTGTTAATGAATGGATGGATAAACCAGTTGTGATATACATACATACAATGGAAGATTATTCCACTATTTTTTTTAATGAAGTACTGAGACCGGCTATAACCTGGATAAATCTTGAAAACAGTATGCTAAGTGAAGAACACTAGCTTCAACAGGTCACGTGTCGTGTGATTCCACTTATATGAAATATCCAGAATAGCTGAGTACACAGAGACAGAAAACAGAAAGAACTTTGTCCGTGTGGGAGGAGTGCAGAATGGAGAGTAACTGCTTAATGGGTATGGGGTTTTCTTTGAGGGTAATGAAAATATTTCAAAACTAGATAGAGATGATGGTTGCGCAACATTATGAACATACTAAATACCAATGAATTGTTCACCTTTAAATGGTTAATTTTATGTTATGTGTATTTCACCTAACTGTTAAAAAAAGGAGGAGGAGAGGAGGAAGGGAGGAAGGGAAAGAGGGAGGGAGGGAAGAAGGAAGGAAAGAGCAGGAAAGCAAGCAAGAAAAGAAAGAGAGAAAGAGAAAGAGAGAAAAAGAAAGAAGAAAGAGAAAGAAAGAAAGAAGAAAGAAAGAAAGAAAGAAAGAAGAAAGAAAGAAAGAAAAGAAAGAAAGAAAGAAGAAAGAAAGAAAGAAAGAAAGAAAGAAAGAAAGAAAGAAAGAAAGAGCTCCACCACAGATGCAGCAGTAGAGAAAGAAGCCACATCTGAGTCATATCTGTACCAAGTCTTATCTGGCACTTCCCTTCTTCATAATCCAGAATATTTTTTCAACTGTGTTGTAAAACGTAAGCTTTTTAGCAGCTCTAGAAAAACATGCTTAAGATGCAGAGACTCATACCACATCCAGCTTTTAAAACACATTTATATCCATTTAAATGCTGTTTTAAGAGGTGAAATCATGACCCAGTCACTTGTTTGTTGAACCAGAAATCAGTGGAATTAAGAGACCCCTTGAATGTCATGAGCGACAACTTAATATTCCACAGGCAGTTGGCGGGGGGGATTTTTATTTCCTGAAATACAGGCATAACCAAAGATTTCCTACTACATTTGAGAATGTTGTTAGTTCTTAAAGCAGCTGGCATTGGTTCATTATAGAGGAAGAATCTAAGCTGCGGGGAAGTCTCATCACATGCTCAGTGGCACACAGTTCAAAAGTGGAAGAGAATTCCAATCCATGTTCATGGAACTCCAAAGTCCACGTGTTTCCCACTGTCTGTGCAGCCTCCCACCACACTAGAGCCATTCCCAAGGAATACCTGAGGCTGTGGTAGACACTACAGAAAATAAGAGATGGGACGGTAACCTAAGAAAAAAAGAAGAACTGGAAATAGGAAATACCTAAGGAATAGTAAAACTTAAATGTTTATTGTATCATGTGTATATATTATAACAATATCTAATTTTATATAGAACTTTCCAAAGCCACCTCTTTACTTGGTCTTCCCAATGCTGCTGTAAGAAGTAGAGGGGGCCTTGTTTTCTCCAGTTTACAGGTGGGAAAGCTGATACTGATGGAGGTTATGTGACCTGCCTGAAGGCACAAAGCCAGGAAGTAGCAAACCTGGGCTTTGACCCATCTTTGAACAACAAACCCAGTGGCATTCCCATAGTACCATCTTGCCTATAGATTAAAAAATAAACGTTATCTATGCATCATTCCAAAATATTCTTACGGGCAGTGTGAGAATAAACCTACCTTTGAGGAACGTTTTGTGTGCTCCAATAACTGTTATGCAATATCAATACTCTTCATAGCTTTGCTGGTTTGGGGTTATTTTAGCATTTTCAGATTTGACAAACTGGCATTATACATGTTGGCTACTCATTCTCTGGCAATAAAAAGTACATCATCTATGTAATCTGCAAAGAATATGGTACCCTAACTGTATTTCAAAAATAAGTCAGAAGCAGACTGCCCATCATCGCCCCCACCAAAGGTGATGGAAAATAGATTATCTGCTGTTCTCATCTGCACTCTTAGCCCAGCAAAAGAAAAAGGAGGAAAGAATGCACAGTGCACAAATCCTCTCAAGTTTTATCAAAGCACAGATGACATCAAAATAACCTTTCCCTCTCATTTTCTAAGTACATCAACAAGAAGGTGTACGGTAATAACATCAAAAACTAAGGCGATGTTTAGAAGCCACAATTGTGAGAGCTCTAGAAATAGATGTATCTTTTCTGTCAAAACATATTAATTGTTGCTTCAGCTCTTCGACCTGCGTCCCTGAGGCAGTCAACATGAGCATGTGATAGACTCTGCTCAGGCTGAGCAATGAACTTGAGACTGAACTTGCAGGGCACCGGCAATGCGATTTCTCCCTTAAGGATCCCCTCCAACGCAGAGTAAAAGCAATGTCCTTTCTGTGGCCTAAGGACCTATCCTATCTTGCCTATGCTCCTTACCCCCTCCCACCCCCGCCCCCAACCTCTGGTCCTACTCCTCCCCCTGGCTCACCTACTCCAGCAAAACAGCAAAAGAGGCTCCAGCAAAACAGGCTCCTTACTGCTTCTCAAACCCATGGGGCAGGCCCATTTTCAGAGCCTTTGCACTTGGCGGTTCCCTCTGTCTAAAATGCTTTTCTGTACAGATAGCTAGCTCTTTCGACTCTTTCAAGTCCTTGCTGAAATACCACCTTCCCAGGAAGGTTTCTCCTGGATGCCTGTTATAGGCCAAAGTAGGCATTGGAGAGGGGGGCATGTGTTATCCTCCATGCCCTCAAACTAAGCCGAGGTTCTAACCCTGGGCATCTCAGAATGTGACTGTGACTAGATTTGAAGATAGGATCTTTAAAAAAGTGATAAAGTTAAAAAATGAGGTCACTAGGGTGTGCCCTAATTCAATATGATGGGAGTCCTTATAAGAAGAGGAGAGGAGGGCACAGGTAGAGAGGGAAGACCAACTGAAGACACAAGGAGGGGCCATCTACAAGCCAAGGAGAGAGGACTCAGAAGCAACCAACCCTGCCAGCACTGAGATATCAGACTTCTAGCCTCCAGAAACGTGAGAGGGTAGGTTCCTGCTGTTGAAGCCACCCAGTCTGTGGGACTTTGTGATGACCGCCCTAGCATATGACTACAATGCTCTAATTAGAATTCACCCCACTCCCACTCCTTCTATCTCTTTTTTCTGTTTTGTTTTTTCCAAAGCCCTTATCATTATCTGACATATGATATATTTCACTTGTGCATTTTGTTTGCTATTTATCTCCCTTTACTAAAATCTAAGCTCTATCAGAGCAAGGATTTTTGTCTGCTTGTTCCTTGCTGTTACCTTAGTTCTAAACAGCGACTGGTTGGTGGTATGTGCCCAATACCAGTAACCCACAGGGAGGGTTACTTGAGACCCCTCCCTACCATCACTACAGAATGCCCTGTGGGACTAAACAGGCAGCTGGAGCTACGAGGAGGAGGAGGACGAAGAAGGAGAAGAAACGTGGGGACATTTGGCATGAAAGTGATAAGTTCTGCTTTGGGAGAGCATCTCTCGGCTTCTTCTTGATCCGCTTCTGAGATTGGGCAGCCACAAGCAGCTCTTTATCTTCTAATTTTGCCTTAAACATCTACAGAGCCCACAATGGGCATCCCCTCCCCCGCCTTCATCATTGCTTCCTGTCTCTCCTCTGCATTTCAAACCAAAGCAGAGGGTAGGAGGGCAGATGAGCTGAGCATCTGGGTTGGATAGGAGCCTCTTGCACAGTCCTGCGTTGGCTGATGCCGATGACTTTTTTTTTCTTTTTTTTCCTTTTTTTTTTTTTTTGCTCTGTATCTTTTCTCTCATAACTTCTACACACCATCTGTTCTCTTTACTGCAGTTAAATATGTCTGTGTTTCTTTGTATTGCCGGCCTACATGCTCTCTGATGGTGGGAATCCACTAATAAGAGGTGTTCAATTCTGGTAAACTTATCAGTGCTCATGTCTTCCATGGGTTCTACTCTGAATTTATTATTTCAAAATGCAAAATAAAAATTATGTGTTGGATCTCTACTAGGTACCAGGAGATAAGCTAAGCAGTGATGAGAATAGATAAAATTCTTACCGTCATGGAGCTTAGATTCATATAGGACACTGGCTCAGCCCAGGTTCCCCAGAAAATAGAGCCTGAGGGTAAGTTTGTGTGCTGAAGCTCTATTAGGGAACAGTGAGAGTGACAGAAAAGAGACATGAGGTCAACCAGGATGGGGAGCAAGTTCATGGCAATGAACGAGTGATCTAGCCATTGCTTTATGAAAACAGACAGCCTCTTGGCCATGTAGGACATCACAAAGACTAGAAGTATGCCTTAGGTCAGACCAAGGGAAGGAGAGAGGGGAATGAAATTTAGATGCCAGCTTCCTCCTCTGCTCCAGGAGGAGTTAACTTCTCCAACCTCTGGATGGTACCTGGTCTCTTTAGCAGCCAAGCGGAAGGTAAATTCCACAGCCTGCTCCATGGCACTTTATCTGAGTCCAGAGTGGAAGAAAGAGCCAGAGATGATCACTGCAGTGGCAACAGCGGAGCAAGAGAGACCAAGAGAATCTGAGATGGTCTCCATGATGATACAGAGATTTACCATCCATTGTAATAAAAAAAAAAACTTATTGTTATTAAAAATGGCTAACAGCGATGTAGGTTCATCAATATAACAAACATATTACTCTGGTGGGAGATGTTGATCATGCAGGAGTCCATGCATCCATGGGGCAAAGGGTATACATGGGAAATCTCTGTACCTTCTGTTCGGTTTTGCTGTAAACATAACACTGCTCTATTTTTTAAATGGCTAACAAGATAAAATGCTATGATAGCCACGGTTTTATTTTGTTGTTCTGCAATAACAACTGTGGTTGATAGGGAAATTTAATGCAATTTTTGTTAACTCTGGGTCATACCCAATGCTAAATACATCTGCCACTCATAACAGATCTTATTATTTGCCCACAAAACCAATGTCTTTTCATCTTGGTCACGGAATTTTGTTTGGGTGTGAGTGTGTCTAGTGCCAGAAGATGAACTGTGGATGAGCTAAGCCAGAAGTCAGCAAAGGATGACCTGAAGCTGGTTTTTGTAAGGCTCATGAGCTAAGAAGAGTTTTCACACTTTTTAGGGGTTGAGAAGGAGGAGGGAAGATAAGGCAGGAGGAGAAGGAGAAGGAAGAGAAGGGGTAGGGGAAAAGAAGAGGAGGAGGAGGAGAGAGAGGAAGAAGAGAGAGGAGGGGAAGAAGAAGAAATATACAACAGAGACCATATGTGGCCCACAAAGCCTAAAATATTTACTATTTTTCCCTTTCCAAAAATTTTTTCCATTCCTAATCTAAGCCAATGGTTGTCATGAACACATGAGCCATATCTGACCAAAAAGATTACAAGGGGACTTCTGCTTAGGGCAAGTGATTTTGGAAGGAAGGCATATCCCCACTTGAGGAGAGGGAGAGGAGCTTAGGGGCAGTGCACCTTATTTTTCATTTCTGAACATCATTAAAATTCAATTTAAACAATTATTCTTCCAGCCAAGATGGAAGTGATTAAATTTTCTTCGTGAAGACTGGTGTTCTTCTTTTTATTTTAAGGGCAATGAATTTTCCATTCAAAGGTTCTGGGACAGTGAAGAACAGATCACCTGCACTCTGTAGACAAGCCCCATTGGAACAACCATCTGAAGATGAAACCCTGGGGAGTTTGGCAAAACCATGGGAAGAAAACTCAAGATGATTCTACCATGACTTTAAATCACGAGGCTCCTAGCAGCCTTCACATGTCAGCAATGATCAACAAAAGCAATCCAGGTAGGCTGTGGTTGGGTCTCCTACAGTTTGAGTGTTCCCTGTGAGGGAACACCTCTTGTCTGTGTCAGAAACAATTTAATTGCTGCATAGTTAGTTTTTTAAATGGATTTTACTCCATACCATCAATGACACCAACTTTCCCATCACTCTTGTGAGCACCTGGTGGTGAGAAGTGTTAGTATCAGATGCCTAAACTCACCAAAGAGAAAGTGAAAGCACAAAACGTTGATGCTATTGTCTTACCCGCCTGTACCAGGTTAGCGGCTGAGGCCCAGTTTGAGTCCAAATCCTGTTAGTCCACCAAGCTGCCTTTGCATAAGTCTCATCAAGAACTGAGTTTCCAGGGACCAGAAATAAAAAACTGTAGAGAATTAATGTTACCCAGCTGCTGGCTATTTCCCACTGCATTGCCCGCACAAGCTGTACTCCGGCCACACAGACCTGTGGCCCTCGCCTGAGCACTCTGTCCACTTTCATATCTCCAATTCTTGGCTCATCTGGCTCCTTGGGTCCAGAAAGCCATTCAATCCTTTGTGCATCCATCACAAGCATTTAAGGGCACCTATAAAGCGTCAGGCATTTTCAGGCTGTGGGGGCATAAATGTAGGCAACAGTTTCTGTCATGAAAAACTCTCAAGATAGACACATGACAAGGGATTAAACCACCGTGTGATAAATGCTAAGAGAGATGTAAATTATGCCTTGAGAGCCCTGAAGATGGAGCAATTAACTATGGCTAGATTGCAAAGGGGAAGAAAAAAAGGGAAATTTTACGGAGTTGTCATTTGAACCCATTTAAATCCTTCTTGTCCTCCAAAAGATCAGCTCAAATGCAACCTTCAGTGCCTTCCCCAGTGATGATCGTCATTTTGTTGGTTCCTCGCCTGTAGCACGCCAGTCCACTTGTGCCCTAGGCTGTTGCGTGCCTGTTTTCCTTGCAAGACTACAGGCTCCTTAAGGGCAGCATCCAAATAAAATCTGACCTTGTGTTTTCAAAGCCCATCCCGCAGGATCTTGTATACCCTATGATCTAAAAAATCGTTTAGGAACTAAACTGAATTGAAATTTCTAAGGATTTCATTGAGACAAGCAGCAATGTAAGAGTTCTAAAATTCCTGGGCAGTTACAGTGCTTAAAAATAGCATCTGCAGCAACAGCAAGATGAAAATGTCACAGATGAAACAACGGTTCACAAAAGCACCTCACAGCTTGTGAATTTCAAAAAGAAACAGTGACTACTGGTAAGGACATAGCTGGTCAATTTCTAGGTGCTATAGAGGTTAAGCTGCACACACATGGCTAACATAAGATACAAGATGCAGAGAATGAACCCAGATGGGTAAGTCCCATAGAAGCAATGAAGGGACTGTGACTAATAGAGGCATGTAGGGTCACCCTATTTTCAGCAGCTGTAACAAGAAAAGAGGAGGAAGATGGGCCACACACAAGAGAATCAGCCAAAATGCAAGGTTAAGAGGAGTCAGAATTATCCCAGTGAAAGAATCTCTCATCCCGTAGCTTGCATAGTAGCCCAAATTAAACAAAGATTCCTGTGAATGCCCCTGAGCGCTGCAGAAAGGGAAGAGCCATCACAGAAAGGAGCAAGGGCACTGCTGCGACTGTGGGAGAGAAGGGAATTCTATGTTCCTATAGGTGATAGTGCACATTGGCCTCAGCACCTCTACTTCTTTGTGGAGAAAACTGTTGGAGAAACAGGAAAACAAAATATTAAAGAGTATTTAAATTTTAGACCATCAAAATACTATTGTTTCTAAGTTTATTTTGTTAGGGTCAAAAATTTACACACAGCTCAGACATACACAAAATTGGTTTTATTTATTGTCCATAAATGATTTCACCTAAAATCTCAGACTCCGTCCTGCTGCTAAAGGAGCAGGGGTTGGAGAGGGGTGGGAAATGGAAAGGGGAGGAAGAGTAAGTAGGTCAGAGTCCCGGTAGAAAATCAAATCAGGGAATGGATAAGCGTTTAGTAACAAATTGATTTTTTTTTTTTTTTTGAGACAGACTCTCACTCTATCACCAGGCTGGAGTGCAGTGGCATGAGCCTGGCTCACTGCAACTTCCGTTTTCCCCTTTCAAGCAATTCTCCTGCCTCAGCCTCCTGAGTAGCTGGGACTACAGGCATGCACCACCATGCCCAGCTAAATTTTTTTGTATTTTTAGTAGAGATAGGGTTTCACCATGTTGGTCAGGATGGTCTCGATCCCTTGACCTCGTGATCCGCCCACCTTGGCCTCCCAAAGTGCTGGGATTATAGGCATGAGCCACTGCACCTGGCCCAGATTGATTTTTTTAAGGCATTGTGTTAGTGTGTTTGTGCTGCTGTAACAAAATACCACAGATGAGATAATTTATAAAGAGCAGTCATTTATTTCTCATAGTTCTGGAGGCTGGGAAGTCCAAGATCAGGGTGCCAGCAGGTTTGGTGTCTGGTGAAGGCTGGCTCTCTCTGCTTCTAAGATGGCTCCTTGTTGTTCATTCTCCAGTGGAGACAAATACTGTGTCCTCACAGGGTGGAGGGTGGAATGGAAAAAGGAGTGCCTAACCCTGTGTGGAGCTTCTTTTAAAAGGGCCTAAATCTCATTCATAAGGTAGGACCCCTCAATCACCTCCTAAAGGTCCCACATCTTAATACTATTGCATTGAAGATAAAGTTTCAACATGAATCTTGGAGGGAACACAAACATTCAAACGACAACAGATGCAGAAAGACCTCAAGGAAACCAATAAGAAATAGTGCAATTCCCTGAGACTAACAATAGCTAGCCGGCTGTTGAGGCCAGGATTGAGAACAGTTTTCAGAACTAAGAAAGATACCTACATGGAGAAGGGCTGTCTGCAAGAGCTGTGGCTTTTGGCAGAAATACATAGACAACCAGCCTGGCAGCCTGGCGGGAGAGCTCCAGGGGAGCAAACATTCTGACCTCATTCCCCTCCCACCCTTCAATCTCCTGCTAACTTCTCCCATTAGCCAAACGCAATCAAAAGCCAGAAAGCATACATGTATATGAAGCAATCCATATATGTCAGCTTCTTTGGGCACCAAGTAGAGTGGAAAAGTACAGAATAAGGATCTGGAGGGCCAGATGGATACCTTCCATCCCTTGTGTCTTCAGCATCCACTCTTGTCTTTATCCAGGTGAAAAATGTGTATTGGCAGCATAGAAAACACATAGAATCTCATCAGCTACCATATGTCATTGTGGTCATGTTCCCACCTGAAAACAAAAATATTAGCCACCACATGTACTCGTCAAATAGAAGGGAGAAGGGGAGAGGAGAAGATAAACAATAAACAGAAATCCTATCTGCTACACTTCCTGCCTTTATAACAATTCACAAGACCCAAGTTAATAATTGTGGATTCTTTCCTCCACCACCATTTTATTTTCGCCTTACCCTCTGCCTGTACCCCAGTTGAATGGAGTCCTTTGCCTGGTAAAGTGACTTAAAATCTCATTCCCATAGAAACAGAATGTTTAATGATTCTGTCCCTTCTGAGTTGATACAATTTTCCATTGAAAACACTCCTGAGCAAGGGGCTATTACAAGAAAATCCAGTGAATCCCCTTGGTCCAGGCAGAAGATAAATTCACTATGGCTGTGTTTGCCTCTGAGACAAGAGGACTTCAGTCTTCAACCCTTGGTGTTACTTCATTCTCCTCATCTAAGTGTCTTCACTCAAATCTTAAAAACTTCCTTTCAGAACAAAATCACCTGTCTGTCTTTACCTCAATTCCTATATGGAGCACTTTCTGCTAGTGAATAATATAGTATAAGTGAAGAACGGGAAGAAACACTAAAGAATTACTTTCCTTGTTAGTGAATGTCATCCATACATAACTCCTATTTCCAGGCAACCCATGCTGAGTGTCACAGTTAAGAGTCACATGCCAGATTTCTCGGGCTCTGCTTCCCGCACTCCAATGTAATCATTGCCTCTTTTCCAGACTCTCGTCCTGCCCTTGCTTCTATCCTTATCCCTCCTAGATTTACTCTGCATCATCAACCAGAGTGATCTTTACAAAACATGAGTCATACCAAGCCTTCCTCATGCTTGAAACCCTCTGGTGGCTTCTACTCAGCCTTAGAACAAAATCCAAAGTCCTGCTCTAGTTTGCAAAGACCCACATACCTAGTCCTAGTCAAATCCTGGGCTCATCTTCATCTTTGCCCTTCACCCAGGCTACTCCAGTCCCAACCTTCTTGCTACTTCTTGAACACCCCAAATTTGCCTCATCTCAAGATGATATCCTTAGATATTCACATGGCCCGTGCCCCCACCTCACTCAGATATCTGCCCTCCAAGAGGCCTTCCCTGATCTCCTTAACTAAAATAACCCCCAATAAATTCTACTCACACACCCTACTTTGTTTTTCTTCATAGCAGATATCCATGCTTGTTATTCAACTATATGTCCTCTGTTATATTTATATTAGAATGCAAGTTCCACGAGGACAAGGGTTCTGTATGTGTGATGTTTACCACCACATCCCATGGCATCAAGTTAGCACCCAATAAGTGCATCCTAAAAATTAAATCAATGGCCAAAGTAAACAAATAACTAATTTCATGTGTGCTTCAAAGAAAAATGAAGTGAGATGATAGGAGGCTAGGGGAGGGTGTGGAGGGTGATGAAGAGGTTGTATTTGATCGGGCGGCCAGTGTAGAGCTGTCTGAAGCAGTAACATTTGAGCAGGACCTCAATGAAGTGAGGGAATCATCATGAAATATTAGTGGGAAATTCGTTCTGGGCTTAGGAAAACAGCCAGTGCAAAGGCTCCTAGACAGGAGCTAGACTGGTGCGTGTGAGGACCAGCCAGTCGGTTTTGTGACTGCAGCAGAAAGCTCAAGGGAAGGGGTGGTAGCAGATGAGATTGCAGACAGTGGGGTGATGATAAGAACTTTCGGTTTCATTCTCACTGTGAAGGGAAGCCCTTAGGGGAAGCCAGGATGTGCTAAATCTACTGTTTTTAATTTATATAAGTTTACTTTGGCTCCTGAGTTAAAAACACACAGTAGGAAGAACTTTAGAAACTGCAATACTATGGTAATTCAGAGGAGGGATGATAATGGCTTCCGTGGGCTTTCGCCAGAATGAGAAGTGAGCAGATTCAGCCATTAGTTTGGAGTTAGAGCAAACAGGACTTCTGACACATTCAATGTGCAGGGTTAGGGAGGGAAAAACCAAGGTTGACTCTAGCTGCTTCTGAAATATATCTGAATATAAAGTCTCTTAGTATTTTACCTTTCCATTTCAGGGGTATTCTTCCACTTATGGCTCGATTTCCAGAAGACTGGCCGAAAACAAGTGTGATATCAACTTTTGCTCTAGTCATTACACAGAGACTCATTTGGAAGAGGAAAGACTCCTTAACCTCAGCTAATCACAGAAAAAAAAAATTATTATTCTCTCATCCTGAAAGGCAACATCGGCGCTTCTCAGCATTGTGAACCTGCAACAGGTGAGCAGCGACTATCTGAGGCCTGTGCTGCAGGTGGTAAAAGAACTCACCAAGATGGGTAAAGAAAGGTGGATTTATTAGAGAAACTATGAAATACATTGCAAGAGTACAATGGGCAAGTTAGTAAAAGAGGGGCTAAGTGCCAGGAAACAAAGGCTTGCTGGGGATTTTATAGAATGGAACGTGAGCTGAAGAGTGCTGCATGCAGAACTGATAACGCCAAGGTTGCAGGGAATACACTTGCAGGTGTCTGGTGATAAGTCGGGCATAAAAGGGCTATATGTCCTGGACCATGAAGAAAAGCAGACTTCTAGCTTATCTACTTTCTCTTTTTGATTTCCCTTGGTCCCACCAGCCTAACTACTTTTCCCTAATTAGGACTCCACATTTCCCTCCTAACAGAACAAGAATGTGTGATGTTTACCACCACATCCCATGGCATCAAGTTAACACCCAATAAGTGCATACCGAAAATTAAATCAATGGCTAAAGTAAATAAATAACTAATTTTATGTGTGCTAAGTACAACAAAGAAAAATGAAGTAGGGTGATGGGAGGGTAGGGAAGGGTGTGGAGGGTAGTGAAGAGGCTGTGATAGTGTGGCACGTGGGTGAAGGTTTCATCTTCCAACTGCTTCCTGCTGACCAGAAGTGTCAACTTGGCCAGAGCCCTACCTAGGATGATTGGTCAATTAGGAGGTTCCATGGGTCAAAATCCCTGAGTTGGCATTTAAATTGGGCAGGGTTGCTGTGAGACTATGGGGGAACAGCATTTGCAGCCTAAAATTTTATTCTGCTGCATCCAAAGGAGAGGCATGGAGTTATTTTACCAGCTGATATCCCTCTCAGCAGTAACATTTTGGTTTGAAATTGTTGTAGTCTAGAAGACACAAAATGAGACATTGCATTAAAAATACATGGTGCAAATAAACAAACTAATATGAACATTATTATAGGTGGGAGAAGTTGGGCAACCCATGGCCAAACCCAGCTGGAGAAGTTTTGAAATAGTTACAGCAAAAAAAAAAAAAAAAAAAATCTTGAGGAACTCTTTTTTGAAGGCCCTCTGATATTTTGATATTCTTTTTTCTTTTTCAAACTTTCTTCTACTTGACCTAAAGCATTGATGTAAAAGCAACAGGTTACATTTAACAGTGCACAAGTGCCTCCTGCCTTGGTGGTAAGCACAGCTAAAGCATGTTGATTCTGCAGAACCACCGCTGGCAATGAAATTAGGGCCTGTTGCTGGGCCTGGATGGCTGTGACTTTAGGTTTCCAAGATTGCTGGACTAAGATGGTGAGTGTATTGGTCCATTTTCCTGCTTCTGATAAAGACATACCTGAGACTGGGCAATTTACAAAAGAAAGAGGTTTATTGGACTCACAGTTCCATGCGGCTGGGGAGGCCTCACAATCATGGCGGAAGGTGAAAGGTACACCTCACATGGCAGCAGACAAGAGAAGAGAACTGTGCAGGGAAACTCCCCTTTTTAAAACCATCAGATCTCGTGAGACTTCTTCTACTATCATGGGAACAGCCCCCATGATTCAATTACCTCTCACCAGGTCCCTCCCACAACACATGGGAATTCAAGATGAGATTTGGGTGGGGACACAGCCAAACCATATCAGTGAGGTTGCAAATGCTGTGCTCAAGCGTGGGTATACCTGCGAACCAAGAGTCTACTGGCTACTCTCCATGATGATATTATCAGTGGCAAGGATGCCAGATGGTGGGTAGTTAAGTTCCACTTTTGTTTTCTTTCTTCTGATGACCTGTAAAGGGCTTCACTTAGGAGGAACACCAAATTTGGAACTCTGCCAGAGGTTCTGAAGTTCGAGGAGGTATGTATATGCACTCCAGATACTGCAGGTGCCCATTCACTTAATAGGCAAGACTAGAAACATGTTGGATATACATAAAAAGAGGAACCCAATTCCTTTTAATGAAACTCCCAAGGAGGGACTTTGTAACCAGGCATAGGTGTGATTAGTTTGGATTCCAGTATAATTTGCATAAATAGGGGGATTTTATGGTCCCCAGGGATTAAATGTGAACGGTAAGTGACTGAAAAAGTAGTTATCCACACATAAGGGAGTAAAAGTTTGCCTTGTTGTGTTCTGTAAATATGGGGCCTGACAGATAAGATTTCTAAATATTAATTGGTTAAGGGAAAAACGAGGAAAAGCCTTATGAGTAGTGAGGTTAAGAAGTTGTCCAGTTTCAACTTCTATTCTTATATATTCCATCCCAGTTGCTAAACTATTTGTAGGCATAAAGGAATCATTATAAATTTTGCTGGCATTAACTTTGCTGTTTTCCACCGTAGAGAAAACCTGTGGAGGTCCGCAGTGAACTTGTCAGTCATCATACGGCTCCCATTCCTGGTGTGTCTCATTATAGTTGAGGGTGTAATTACAATGGGCTTGTGTTAAAGCCCCTAGGAACGAGCCAGACCCTTCCAAGTCTCTGATGCAAAGGCTCACATTACAGGCCTTTTCTGGTGCCTTCCCTGTTCACTTGGTTACAGTGGATGACTGCCATGAGAGCTTGATTGGCCTGGGTCTCCCTCCTAAACCTGTGTTTTTGGTGTGCGTGTACATGGTGTAGTCAAATCCAGAGTATAGAGTATTGGGCTTGTGTGTTTGTCATTTCTTTCTACAGGTAGAGGGACTGCTAGGACTGTAATGTTATTCTCAGTGCCTGCCTGTGTGGGCATATCCAGCAGTTAGTGTGGTGTGTTATGTTAGCAACCTGAGATATTACTGGGTAGAGCAGGTGCCTGGTTGCAGCCATTGAGGCAATAGTTAGCCATGATAGACACAATAAAAACAGAGCCATATTTAAGGAAAATGACAATATATGGTAAACTTAGAAAAGAAGAAGGGCTGCAAAGAGTATGAGAAAAACAGTTAAACAAATACCGAGTATCTTAGCAAATCAGTGTTGTGGCACAGGGGTAAATAACATTACTAGGACAAGTATAAAGAAATTTCAGGCCTGACGCCTGTAATCCCAGCACTTTGGAAAGCTGAGGTGGGCTGACACTTGAGGTCAGGAGTTCAAGACCAGCCTGGCCAACATAGTGAAACCCTGTTTCTATTAAAAATACAAAAATTAGACGGGCATGGTAGCGGGTGCCTGTAATCCCAGCTACTCAGGAGGTGGGAGAATCATTTGAACCTGGGAGGTGGAGGTTGCAGTGAGCCCAGATTATACCACTGTACTCCATGATGGGCAACAGAACAAGACTCCAGCAGAACAAATGAACAAAGGAAGGAGGGAAGGAGAGAAGGAAAGGAAGGAAGGAAGGAAGGAAATAAGGAAGGAAGGAAGGAAGGAAGGAAGGAAATAAGGAAGGAAGGAAAAAGAAAACAGCAATTTTGTACTATTTCCCTTATAAAAGCATTACTATTAAGAGCATGAAGCTGCTCAAGGGAGGCAGATGGATAATTACTGAGAGCTCGCAGTAAAACTGAATAAAAACAGCTGCTTTAAGAGTAACGTTTGAAAGAGGTGTTGGGTTTATTTTCATTAACTTTTAGGGAGGTTAAAAATTCTAGGTTGCTTGGTTTAACAAACCCTCTTTTACCTTTTTTCTTTAAATAAGTTTTCAATGTTTATATTCTACTTAGACCATAAATAATGAGTCTTATCTCAGCACCAGCAGCTTAGAGACAGCTGACTTAAAGCAGGCAGAAAAAGGGGAAGACAGAGCTTTAGAAGAATCTACTTAACTCTACAGTACAGACTGACCATTTGAGCTCTGAAGTTTTCTTGTAATTTGCCCATCAATTTAAAATGCGTGCAGAAAAGGGCCATCATACTATGTAACCAGCTGGAGTTTTAAAGAGAATGATTAAATCAGGGGTTAGGACATTAGAAACTGTCTTTCCCTTTTAAGCCTGGACCCCTGGATTGAACAGAAAAAAAGAAAAAGAAAAGCAAAGAATGGAGAGGAAAAGGTTGAATTTTACAGGAGGGCTTTGAGCCTTCCAGCCACTGCACAGCCCAAGGTGCAGGGTTGGCATCTCTACCACTATCATTTCTCTCCCATCAGGAAAAGTCTTAGCACCCCAGACTTACATGGTGTGAGATGAGTTTCTCCCACTTCCACCAGTCACCAGTTAAGGTGACCTGTTTCCAGCCAGAGCAGAGAGCCCCTTCAGCTCAAGGCCATTAGGAGTGGGGATTTTGTTCCAGGGCCGTTTCAGTTCTCAGGGCAACCCCGTTTCCAAAGGCCGAGCGTGGAACAGAGGGGACAAGCCGTGTAGGGCTTTTTTCCACTTATTTCATTGGGGCAGTTTGCCTTTCAGTGGCCTGCTCTTCTGCCCCAGTGGGGGTTAGAGGAGAGTGCTTAGGCAACTTGGAGGGGGCTGGGAGCTTGTAAAGCAGCCAGCAGTTAAGCCTGCCTCTTGTCTCTGTCTTTTTCTTTCTTCTTAGCTTTGTTTTCCTTATTCTGCTTTTGGTTATAAAGACTAAGGAGGCTAATTTGAGGATTTCCGGCATAAGAGA
This sequence comes from Cacajao melanocephalus, assembly GCA_963573385.1. Lineage (NCBI taxonomy): Eukaryota > Metazoa > Chordata > Mammalia > Primates > Pitheciidae > Cacajao > Cacajao melanocephalus. Next base: position 29,691 of record CAUYLG010029317.1, read on the forward strand.
CATGCTGTATTACACAAGAAAATTAGACACTTCTTTTTGAGAGTCTGAGGGTTAAATTTCTTCCAGTGATTTAGAATGCAGCCTACAGGTGAATCTGAAAGAATAGCTGGAGTTGTCCCATGGTAGGACTGGAAAACACATCACTCAGGGCCTCATGAACTACATTTTTAGAGTCCAGAGTGCTCACTGATACATCACAGAACCTCACACTGCATTTTCTCTTGGGTCATCCAACCAAGATGAAAAGGGGTCCACTTGCATCCACCAAGGGACTTGGGTGTACTTTCTAAAGGGGCATCCCCTCTATTAGTAAAGACCTCTTAGCCACTCGGCTGGGGGGCTTACGATGGATGATTAGTCCAGGTACTCAATGCTGTATGATCAGCAGATCAGCCCAGAAAAAAAAGGAAGAACTCCACCTGGCACCAGCCCAGAGGAGGGGCAGGGAAGGGAAGACTCACCATTCTGAGGCTGTCTGAGTTCAGCTGATCCAGCAAGGTTGGAACAGAATGGCTGGTTGACTCCACGGGGAAATTCAGAATGAGAAAGAGAGGGTCTGAGTCACCCAAAACATGCGTGAATTCGCTCTGAATGAGCTTCCGCCATCAGTCATGTCAAATTTAGGGATTAGGGACCTCTGACCAGAAAGGAGAGGAAAGAGCCTTCCTCCCTAATGGGAGAGGCAGCTAACACTTTTCACCTTCTGACCTTTAGGCAACACCAGAGAGCAGCCCTGGACAGTTACCATCAATTGCCAGAGAGATACTAGAAGCTGGCTGCTGAAAGACTAAAAGAGAAAATAAACTTAGGTGCCTCCCCTAAACAGGCGTAGCAGTCAGACGCTTCCATGGGGACACCTTTTGGCCCACCAGAGTGTAGCTCTGGCCAGAGACCTACAATTGTCTCCATGCTTAGATGCTATCCACTAAGGGTTCCAAGTTGGGAAAGAGAAAGAGGTGAGAGGATTCCCCATAAGGAGAGAGCTCCCCATATGGGCCACCAAAATGTCATGGGTGAGTGACAACTCTCTAAGGCTGGTGGCACAGGTGGTAAAAGAATTTAGGAAGACAGTTGTAGGTAAAGAAAAGCAGATTTACTAGAGAAAGTATGAAAATATGTTGCAAGAGTGCAGCGGCCAAGTTAGCAAAAGAGGGACTGACTGCCAGGAAAAGACAAAGGCTTGCTGGAAATTTGTTCTGTGTGCTCCCCTCTCATCACCAGGCTGGACCTAGTCCTGCAGGAACTAGGCCAACAACTGGTAAATGACCTGAGGAGCTGGTTCCTGATTGCTTGGAGAAGAAAATACCTTACCGACGTCTTCCAATCATTGACTTTGACCTTGTATGAAAAGACCTATACAATCTTGCAAAGCCCATCCCCTAGAACAGCTCTTCAATGCTGGCATCCTTTGTCCATTCTTCTTGGTAGAACAAATCCAACTTTATCTCTACCTCTTCTCTTTCTTCTCTGTAGCATTATACAAATTTTGAAGATGAACAGCTTTCCTTCCTGTGTGTGTTTCATAATACCTTGCCCATCTTCCACCTATGAGACTTCCCTATCAGTGCTAAACTTACTAGTCGGAGAGACTCCTCAAACCACAGCTTTCCTATTCCTTTAGTGTCTTACTTTCGGGGAGACTGGAGAATGCACCTTTCAGTAGGTTTAAACTAGAACTAAAACAGTTCATCTGTAGCAATACAGGCTACATGTATTTCTCCCCAGCAACATCACTCCTTTCTTTTATCCATAAATGAGTAATGATCAGTTCTTTTCAGTTTCTTACCTTTTTTTCCTTTCAGAGGTATGTGCTGAGTTAACATAATAAATCGGTATAGGCACTATAGCAGAGAGCCTTGAAATCAGATAGACCTGTCTCAATAAGGGTCAACTACTTAGAGTTATAAAATGTTTCTTAATATGTCTCTAATGTGGCTTTCTCATCTGTAAAATTGGAGTAATACTAATAGCTACCTGATTTGCTTAGAGTCAAGAATAAAGTTATGGAAATGATAACATGACGATGATGATGATGATGATGATGATATTAAAGGAGAAAAATCACAAAGCCACAAGACTTAGGATATCCAAGTGTTTATTGAGGTCAAATAAACATGTTATAGCTCTATAATTATTGTCATAAATATCAACATTAGCCTTAAACTCAAGTGGCAATATCAAATAATGTTTCTATAGATAATTCCATATTAATAAAATGTATAAATAAAATGCATTCTTATAAAAATAATAATAAATACATTTATAAATATAAAGTATTGATTATGGAAACATTAAGTTATTTAGGAATTATTTCCCCTAAAGGAATGGGAATTAATCTTTTTTATGGAAAAAGACAATTATTTAAAAAATAAATTATTTTCTGTGTATAGATCACCAGTTACAATAAAATGTTACCAATAAATATCTATGCTTAGAAAGTCTACCTTCTGATCTTATAAACAAAAGTAGCATTGGTTTCCTTTGCAAGTAAAGCAAGGGTTCATTTGGAATCCACCCATCATGATGAAGTTCGGCTTCCCATCTTCTTTTCGGTAAAAAAAGAAAAATCACGTTGGGGGATCTAATTGTTATTTCTAGCAGGAAAGGGGGTTAGTTATTCATTTTTCAGCTTTGCTGTGGTCAAATGCAGGCATTTCTCAGAGACATAAACAGCAAATCCAGTTCTCCAATCGCTTTGATCTCTCCACTCTCTCCAAGCTGTGAAAATAAGAATGCAGAAGTATTTGTGCATGTATGCCACACTTTCCAAAGTGAACACATTAGAAATTGCATGATTAGTTTGCTGGAGACAGAAACCGAGTTTTAAGCACTTGTAAAAGAGTCACCGTTGTCCTCTATAGAGTACATTGTTCTTCTTTCTCTTCCCTTTCACCTTTCCACACTTCTTTTGACATAAAGCCAAAAAGATATTCTTTTCTATCTCAACGACTCCAAGACTATAAAGAATTTTAAAGTTTATCTTGCCCTACTGTCTGTCATGCATTTTACTACCAGCCTGTGCTCTGCTTTTACCCACAGCGAGAGGGAATTACTACTTCCCAAGACTGCCCTATTTCAGACAGCTCTGCAGTTTCACCTGTTGATCTTTCTCTGAACAACGTTCCTCTCCTGCCTGTGCTTTCTGAAGCTACCAGCAAAAAAGCATAATCACTCTTCCACATGGCAACCCATTGCAAACATGAAATTGATTTTCTCAAAGCGGATTAAAGCCCTTGAAATTCACACAGATCCCCATGAGACTTTCCTCTCTCCCACTTCACAATTCTAAAGACAACAAAGCAAGCTGAAATCAGGAATTTTTAAAACAAGAAGTGCAAAGCATGTCTTATCATCTGTGACACACTAACATTCAGCCCTCCACGTCTAGATAATAGTTCTATAACGAGAAATGAGCTTCACGATTTAAAACTACAAAGCTTTCAATTACCAAAGGAAGAAACAATCATATTCATTAAATGATACTCAGGAAGACATGCTTTTTTTAAAAAAATCAAGATGGAATAAAGGGGAAATTAAGGTTAAGCTTGTTACTGAAAATTCCGTCAACTGAAGCCTTCATGTTTCTGAGTATTTAGTTGTACCTGCAAGAGCATCACTTTCACTGCTCCTAATCATCCCTCTGGTTTTGGGGTGAGTCACTATTGTTAGTCTAAGCCTCCCATTGTTGTTCTTTTCACCAAATAGGCGACATGATGGTATCATTCACTACAGAAATGCACACCAGCCCACAGTGGATAAATGCTTACCAGTGATTTGTTGAGGGAGTGAAGGAAGAAACTAGAGGAAGGTCTTGAAGGGAGAGAGGAAGAAAAAAAGGCTTACCAGACTTCTATTTAACTATAATAAATGTCTTACTAATATTTTCTCTCTATTTGAACATGTATAAAATAGATCAGGGGTTGTCTGCTCTTGCTTTTAAACTAAAATCAATAGCTGTTGGATATTACCATTAAAAAATAAGTATCAGTTACTTCAGAAATACACTCTATATGCAAGTCCAGCTCTTGTTCTATGCTTATTCCTCCAAGTTTCAAAGCAACGCATTAATGCCTTCAAAAATGACTTCAGATAAATTTACCCACAGGCATTTTTCTGTTTTTAAACGAGTGCTTCTTCAGATTACGTGAGTCAATAGGAATCTGAAATTTCCCTAAGAATTAATGATACTAAAACTAATCTGTATTGCTGCTGGGCAAAGTGCCAGCTTGGGATTCAGGACACCTACATTCTAGCCCTGTCTCTGCCACCAGCCGTCCCCCAGAACATGAGGTAATGTGACCAGATGATCTAAGATCCCAGCCAGTTCTAGAATTCTACAATTTGCAAAATTTGGAAACTGACTTCTAGATATATAGGCATATCTACATACACAGACACCAAAGCAATCACCCTGGTGGTAGGAGAATCAAGTGAAAAATCACGAAATGAAGGGAAGAAAGAAAGGAAAGGAAAACAGCATTTGTATCTTCTATTGCATGACTTAGCATTGACAGTTATCAGTCCTACCTTTTTCACTGTGTCCTTCAGATTTTGCACATTGCTCTGGATATGCAGGTCATCACCTTCAATATGCTGTAAAACAAAAACAAGAATAACTATCTTAATTGTGTTGTACTGAAGCTTTATGAACCTCAACACCCATGGAGGTACGTTACAATTCACCTGGAATTAAAGCTCTTAGTAATTTTGCCCACAATGACCTAGATTTCACCAGTGACCTAGATTTCCCAAGCTCTTGAATTCTCTTGGACACCAGAATCCAGTCACTTCCCTTGCAAGAGACCTCTCTTCATCTTTGGGAAATCCTACTGAGGTTTGCGTTTGTGAAAAGAGCGGGGTGGTTTATGCAAATTCTATAAGGAATAAAACCTCAATCATGCCTCCACAAAATTGCATGCTCAGAACAAGAAATGTACATAAAACATCTCATGTGAAAATTAAGCCCTCTTCAGTAAGTCCTAGTTCCTTTTACTGGACCCACTCCACTCACACTTTTTTCCATAATTTCAAATGTTCAGAGGCATCAAGTTCACACGCCTCCAATTTTGTCACTTCCCATGACGTCAACAGGGCAACAGTCTGGCGACCCACCACCGACATTAAGCCTTCCTATTTCCTACTTTCTCTTCTACTTTCTCTCCATGCCATCCCCTCCCCTCAACAACCTGGACTCAACAGATCTATTTCCACATCTAAATGTTTTTCCCAACACTGTCCTCATCTTACACAACCTGAGTTGCCTTTTTTCTAGAGACAAACCAATGAGGCTTCTAGACACTTAAGTTCCAGACCCCATTCACCACTATAAACTCAATATGTGACTCAATCAAAGCAAAAACAAACAGTCTGTGATCCCAAATGACTCCTGATAATACTGCCGCCAAGACATTTCTTCCTGCTAGCTTAGGGGTAGGGGAGAGGAGAGAGAGTTGGGATAAGGGGGTCTCCATGGAAGAAAGTGGGAAGGAGGGGTAGGTGGACACAGGCTGAGAGCTGAACTTACACATGTGCTTAGCCTGTTGCTGAGCCTGGCCAGGAAGGACACCACCTCCTGCATATAAGGCTGGAACCTATCAGACTGAGGGAGCAGCACTTCTTCAAGGGTAAAGTTCAGCACCTGCTTCATCAGATAGCACCGCTCACTCATCTGCAGGTGGAAAGGAAACAGCAGGGGTGATATTAGGGGATATCCAGGAAGACCTAAACCATCATCACCACCATTCTAAGTACCCATGGATGGCACACGGCCCTGTTTGTCACAACTGTAACTTACACTGACTCCGCGGAACAGTTTCTCCCCAATGAGACGAACATCTGTGTTGTTATCAGCCAAGCTAGCCTGGAAGAGAACAAAAGACTAAGTGCCTGGACACTGAGCAGATAGAAGAAAAGTCTATATGCAGACACGTGCCCCATCCCCTCTCCCCAGAGCAACCCCATAAAGACTAAAGACAGAATTCAGATGTGTGCATGAGTTTAGAACAATGCACAGAGGCACTAAGGAAAGAAATTAATCATCAGATGCGTTACTGAATGGCTGCTCTTTGGGAAAAATACATCAGAAGTATCAAAGAGGCCAAAATGGAAGGAAGGAGTTTAGGTTAAAAAGCCAGATTCCCAAAGAGTCTCTGAAAAAAAAAAAACAGAAAATTTATCTACCCGCAGGGATAAACAATGGGTTCCTAAAGCTCTTACAGGTGCTCTGAAGAAAAATTTAAGAACTATTGGGTTCCCAGTAGATAGAATGAGAAAGAGTGAGACTGAGATATGTACCTCCTTAGCCAGCATGAAGGTGCGGTTGGTGATATAGGGCTGCTGGAAGTTGGACTTGTCAAGCCTGCAGTGGGAGCTGATGGGCGCAGCTGTTCCTCCCTGCACCGAGAGGGCCAAGAGAAGGAGGTAGCTGGTGGCCAGAGACCCCATAAGGAAAGAGCTCACAGATTTCTGCAGGGTGGCCATCACAGACAACTCTAACTCGAGCAATTGGTGACTGCGGAAGGAGAACCTGGTCGAAGACAACGTGAAGGAACAAAATTAGTCAAAAGTATCTCATCAAACTAACCAATTACACCAAGTTTGCTGAAACGCTTACCTGTTCTGAAGATTCTGCTTGTGATAGGGAAGGTAGAAGTTGCTGCTTTTATAGCCCCCAGGATACCTACATTTTTTTAATTTGAAAAATATGACATCAGCAATTATCTAATTTCCAGTACTGTCTTCTGAGAATGACCTAACCACTGCAGGAGCCCACAAAACACCACCTCCTATCCTTCCCACCTTGAGATGCAAGTGTTTCCCTAAAACGTCACTGTTAGAGCCCAGACGGTATTTTACAGACGAATCCCAGAAATTTTCTAAACCCTACATATTTTTCAAAGAAAACAATAGCTTTGTCTTAGTAGAGTTCAGATTTCATATAAAATTTTTTGATCTCCTATAGTTACTGAGTAAGCATTTTGGTCACGGACTCATTTTCCTACCAGCTTTATAGATTCTTATCTCGTTGGAGGTGATCAGAACAAAAGGGCCCGTGTCCTATATCCTTTGCTTTAAAGTAAATGGTGATAACAGCTTACAGATCATTCCATTATTAAAATAATTTTGTCACATTTTTAAACATGTTGAATTCTAAACCAGACTTATGTTGCAAAAATAACAGTCTTGTCTAATCTAATTATTGTTTTCTTCCCTTTCTGGGACTATTTCTAAGTGATCATAACAATTAAGGTAGAAGTACATGTATCTTAAAATTGTATTCATTGAATTATAATCAATATCAATTTGTTTGTAAGTACTAATGCTGACCAATTTGATCACCATTTTTCTTAACATGTAAACTTTTTTAAAAATAAAAGAATACCATGGATATAGTAATTCATCTTAAAACTTTACCTAATTCTAAACTGCACACGTCTCAACATAATATTTCTAAATAATCTTATAACAATTATCAACACATGTATATATACATGGATGTCTGAAGAAGGGAATATGGGAATATAGAGGTTCCACATTACCTTTAAATTATTTTAAAATACACCTAAAACTAGATTGGAAATCCTCCTGCAGAGCAAGAGAAGGAAACAAATGCAGCTATCAAAAATCAAAATAGCGAATATCTATTGCTGAGAGAAGGAATGTGAATATGTGCAAATTCGTATGATCAGATTTTTCTCCTCATAGGTAGTTAATATCAGGAATGTTGAAGAACTGGGAGAAGGGAGGTAAACAATTGTAAAACCTAGACCACTCTTTGAGATGAAACAGACCTAAGCAAGGTGCCGCAGTGAGGGGTCAGAACCACATGAGAACACTGAGCATTTGTGAAGGTGGCCAGAGGAGAAAGAAGCAAAGAGGAAGATTAGTGAGAGTAAATAACACCGCATGATCACACTTGCATGTGGAATCTAAAACACTTGAACTCATAGAAACAACGAGTAGAATGGTGGTTGCCAGAGGCTGGGCAAGCAAGGGGCAGCGAGCTGGGGAGATGTTAGCCAAACGATACAACATTTTAGTCAAAGAAGAGGAATAAGTTGAAGAGCTCTATTGTCCATCACGGTGACAATAGTTAAGAACAATATAGTGTATGCTTAAAAATCACAAAAAACATAGATTGTAAATGTTCTCTTACAAAAAGAATTTCCAAGTATGTGAAGTAACGCATATATGTTAATTTGCTCAATTTAGCCATTCCACAATGTATGCATATATCAAAACATATGTAAAATCAACCTAAGTATCCACAAATGGATGAATGGATAAAGAAAATGTCGTATATACACACAATGGACTATTCTTCAGCCTTAAAAAGAATGAAATTCTGTCATTTGCAATAACATGGATGAACCTGAAGGACATCGTGTTAAGTGAAATAAATCAGATGCGGAAAAACAAATACTGCATGATCTCACTTATGTGCGGAATCTAAAAAAAACAAACAAAAAAGGTTGAAAAGTTGATATAGAAGCAGAGAATATAACAGTGATTACCAGGGACTGGGGAGGTAAGTGGGGAAAGGAGGATGGGGAGAGGTTGGTCAACGAGTACAAAGATACAATTAGGAGGAATAATTTTGGTGTTCTATTACACAGTAGAATGACTATATTTAACAGGAAAATACTGTATTTTACAAAATAGCTAGAAGAGAGGCTTTTGAAGATTGTCACCACAAAGTAATGATAAACGCATGAGGTGATGGATAGACTAACCACCCTGATTATATCATTATACAGCATACACATATATCGAAACATCAAATTATACTCCATAAATATGTACAATTACAATGTGTCAATTTAAACAATAAGTAATTTTTTAAACATCATATTCTGTAACATAAATACTGTATATGCAATTTTTATTTGTCAAATAAAAATAAAATAAAATAATTTTTTTCTAAATTGAAAAAACAAAAAAAAAACTAGGTGTGTTCCAAATGTTTCCTTGGAGTTGACCATGAGCCCAAGAAGAGATGATGAAACTCTTCCTTGTTCAATTTCCTATTATATATGGCCATTTTTGCCCAGAGCTTTGTACAATTTTATTAGCATTAGATTTAAGCTATTCTATGGATTAAATAGACTTTTTGCTGGTTTGCCTGGGAGACTGACCAGCTTACATAATTTTGTTTCCATGGTAAAATAAGTTTTGACATTGTCAAATTATATGCTTTCAAGGGAAGAGTCTCTGTCTCTTTCGTCTTTGCAACTCCAACGCTTAGAACAGTGCTACACACACAGGAAGGACTCAGTAAAAGCATATTCACTGCCTTTACAGTATTTCTAAAGTTGAGGTTTGACCCAGTCCTGCTCACCAGCTTATCGTTCCTGAATAGAAAATAAATCACTGGGAAACAGAAAGAGAATGCCAGAAAATTGCAAAGCCGTCTTTAATAGCAGCAGTGTGTCTCTTGTTCATTGTATGCCCCTGATGGGCCAAGTGTCAATAAGATAGTGCTAATGGAGCCTAGTTCTTAAGTTTCAGTGAGTTTAACTAAAACTCACTAAAGGGAAAATCTGCTCTACTGTTGTATGTGGGTTTCTGAACAGTCATACTAGGAGTCTCAGAAATATTTGCTATTATAAGAGATTGTGAGGCTGAGCACAGTGGCTTATGCCTGTAATCCTAGCACTTTGGGAGGCCGAGGAGGGCGGATCACCTGAGGTCAGGGGTTCAAGACCTGTCTGGCCAACATGGTGAAACCCCATCTCTACTAAAAATACAAAAATTAGCCGGGCATGGTGGCACATGCCTGTATTCCCAGCTACTTGGGAGGCTGAGGCAGGAGAATCACTTGAACCCCGGAGGCGGAGGTTGCATGAGCCAAGATTGTGCCATTGCAATTTAGCCTAGGTAACAGGAGTGAAACTCGGTCTCAAAAAAAGCAAAAAAAGAAAGAAAACAACAATCAGAGACATATGTATGCTAAGTATTTTCATATCATAATGGGCCTTTTCTGCAGTTGTTTCCTTGTGAATTTTCAACTCTCTCCCAAAGCCACGGAAGATGAAGAGCAACCCCAGTGCCCAACTTTCCAGTCCCAGACGGACCACACCCATGGTTGATTTGGGTTATGTAACAATTGACCTGATCTAATGCCAAGAGGGACTAAGCAGAATCCTCAACCAGAAGCAGGCTTTGGCTGTCTCATTCACTATACTGTGCCTAGCACCTAGAACAGTGCCTGGAATATAGCAGCAAAATGAATATTCATTGATCGCATAGATAAATGATTTCCCAACTCATTGGCTGATGCTTGAAAATCCATGACTGAAAATGCATTCTTTAAGACACAAATCTCCCTAGAAGAAAGAAGACACAGGTAAAGAGCTTTGTACTCATCATAGTCTTTGGTCCAATGCACATGATCGTTGTTCCATACAAGTTCCAGCGTGTGTGTGTGTGTGTGTGTGTGTGTGTGTGATCCTACCCTCATCATTCTCCTTCCCTCCCCACTAAATATCTACTGCCATCTCTACCCCTGCCGTAGGTCATGGCTCTAATGTTTCGTGTAAATTTCTGAATATCTATGCATCCCTGTGCAACAAGAAGTGTTGTTTATGTGTGTAGGTATTTTTATTTTACAGGAATAGCTCTCTTTCTTACCTTTTTACCGAATGTGATGGTCTTACCATCTGTCCATGTTGCTATGTGTAGCCTCTGCTTGTAATGTGACATTCCAGAGTGTGTACCTACCGCATTTCACTTATTCATTCTTCAGTGGTGGGCACCTGAATTACCTCCAATTGCCCATACCACAAACATTGCAGTTCTAAACACCCTCATCCAAGTCATTTTTATGGTATCTTTTGAGGATATTTTTGAAATAATTTTTGAAGTATGTCCACTAGGTCATAAGGATAAGTTTATTAGCATTTACTAAATATTGCCAGATTGCTCTCCAGAAAGACATTGGTAATCTACTCTCACATCAGCAAATAAAGCTTTCTCTGTTTCCTTAAATCCCCCTCCACCCTTGGTATTATCTAGCTTAAACTTGGCCAGGTTTTGGAGGTTTAAAATGGTATCTATCTCGTTACTGTTTTAACTTGTATTTTTCTTTATACACTTGTAGCCACTTGGTTTTCACCTTTTATACGCTGGTTACTTACATGAGTCGTTCGTTTTTCTAGCAGACTTTGCTCTTTTTCTGTTGTTGATTTGTAAGTGTTCCCTGTATATTTTAGGCATTACTCTCTTTTTGGTTGTAGCCACAACAAACTCTCCTCCCCATTATTATTATTATTATTATTATTATTGAGACAGAGTCTCACCGCTCTGCCACCCAGGCTGCAGTGTAGTGGTGCAATCTTGGTTCACTGCAACCTCTGACTCCTGGGTACAAGCGACTCTCGTGCCTCAGCCTACCAAGTAGCTGGGATTATAGGCACCCGCCACCATGCCCGGCTAATTTTTAGTAGAGACAGGGTTTTACCATATTGGCCAGGCTGGTCTTGAATTCCTGACGTCAAGTGATTCACCTACCTCAGCCTCCCAAAGTGCTGGATTACAGGCATGACCCACCATACCCAGCTTCGTCCCAGTTGTTTATTTGTCTATTAACTTTGCTTATTTGGCCTTTGTTGAACAGTAAAACTTAATTTGGATGTTATGTAAGACATTATTTTCAATTATATGATTTGTACTTTTCAAGGTTTGAAAAGCCTCTCTCCATCCTAAGGTCACAAAGACATTTCTATCTTGTCTTCTATTTATTCTATGGTTTAACCTTTCACAATCAGGTCTTTAATGCATTTTTGCATATGATGAAAGGTAAGAAATCCAGTTTTATTCTTCTCCAACATAGTGAGCCAGTTTTCCCAACACAGTCCACTAAACAATGAGTCTTATCATATGTGAATTTCTCATATATAGAAATAGTACATAGTGGCAGGCGCCTGTAGTCCAGGCTACTCGGGAGGCTGAGGCAGGAGAATTGCTTGAACCCGAGAAGTGGAGGTTGCAGTGAGCCAAGATGGCGCCATTGCACTCCAGCCTGGGCGACAGAATGCGACTCCATCTCTAAAGAAACAAACAAACAAAAAATAGCTATATCTGAGTCCTCTTTTTTGTTCCATTGGTTTATTTATTTTTCTCTTTTTGTTCTTAAGCCAGTTTCATATTATTATATTACTGAGGAGTGTCTTTATAACTGAACAGGAAATTTTACCCTCTTTGCTCTACTTTTTCAGGGCTGACTTAGCTGTTCATGGACTTTTCATATATATGATATATACAGCTTATGATAAATTTGTCAAGTTCCTGAAAAACTATGGCAGAAATTTTTACTAGATTTTTATTTAATGTAAAGCCCAGTTTAAGGAGAATTAACATTTTTATAATGTGAACTTATTATATCCAAGAGCATCAACCATGTCTCTACCAAAGACTTCTTTTATGCCCTTCTGATAGTCTTTCAAAGTTTTTCTCACTGAGTCTTGGGTATGAGTTTTAATTCCTAGTTACTTTATGGGAGAAGTAAGATGTGAAGCTGTTATTAGTCACATTTACCTTGGTGTGAGTAAGTACCAAGTTAGCTTGGAGAAAGGGACTGTTCAATTACTCATCTCCTGAGAACACGAAGAGCAAGTGATTCACAGCCAGCGAGGAGAAGAGGATAGAGGTACAGCAAAGAACAAAAGCTAGATACTGGGGTTTTCAAACACAAACTTCATTTACTTCTCACTTCTGCTCTAAGGTAACCCTGGTGGTACCCAGAATAACTTCCTACCAGGCCCACCCCACCTGCCACAACCTGCCCACAAAGACACTTGTCAACCATAGCCACCTTTCCCTTTTTCCTGGGGACTGAGTCTTCTCAGTCAGTATTATATCTCATCTTAAAGAGAAGACTCTACTTGCAGGAATGTGTCTTAATGTAAATGAGCATGTTTTTCTCCCTATCAATGCTAAGTATTGAAATCAATTTAAAAGATAGAGGAAAGCAATGTTTATGCAAATTCCTCATTACTGTAGTGCAAACAGATTTGATATTGGCTTCATAACACCTGCCCTCTACTGTCATAGACTTTTTGAAAGCCATAAGTACATCCCAGTCTGTCTTTTCATTTATTGTTTTGACGAGTAAATAGGGGAAACGAGTCATAACCCACACTTTGCTTCTCCCACCAGAGATTCAAAACACAATTAACTAATATCGGTGAATATTTTACCCCAGTTATTTAGTTAGTTTTAGAGTTATTAGCATTTTTCACAATCATTTTGCAGCGGTTATATATTATTTTAAATTATACCTTTTAAAAATTCATATTCAAAATTCTGTGCATCTTGGTGTTGCCTTACTAGATTCTCTCCATCTTTGATGGGAACATTGTGAGTAAACTAAACATTTCCTACATCCTCATCACCCTGTGAAACTTTTAAAAATATGAATAATCAAACAGTTCCGAAGCTGAGGTGATTTGGCTTTAAAATATCACAAGTATCAATCCTGAGAAATGCCCCTTTTTCTTTTGTCACTGTTCTAATTCAATGACTGCACGTGTACTATAAATAGGATAAATCATCACAAATTTGGGTTAGTTGGACAAGATGTCATTCTGAATTAGGGCAGATCTGAAATGTCGCCTGTTTCAAAAGAGGTGCAATTTTGTTATTACTTCCAAATTCTTACAACCAAATAAATGAAGATATTTTATCCTGTTTAACAAATATCTGTGTTGCAGTGTTGGACTATTTTAGCAAATAAGGATTCTTGGCTCCACATTTCTTACTTTAAAAAAAAAAATACAAAAATAGTCAGCATTAATTATGTTGTAGTACCCTTAGGATTAATCTGAAATGGACTTGGTTTTGAAAGAAAAGATTAAATGTATATAAATACTGATTAGAGAATTAGAATTTAAACTGTACCCATATTAATTAACATGCCTTTAGAGAAAGTAAAGTACTTGAATGAGTTGGCAGGGACAAGGAATTAAATAGAAGAACCAAATGGAAATAGTGCTTAGAATATTTGACAGGCTGGGAAAGGAAAAAGTTCCAACAAATAATATAGTCACAGACAAGGGGAACCAGCCATTAAAAGGCACAGTCTGTGAATGCGTGAGTATGAGAAGAAATATCTGAGTGAGACCTGCCTAGGAAATGGAGCAAAGACAAAAAGCTACATATAAGTTGTGTAGCTTTGTGTTTGATTATTCATATTTTTAAAAGAATGAATCTGCTTTATTCATTCATTTTCTCATTCATTCATTCACTGTAACATCAGCTCCATGAAAGCAGAGACTTCGTATACCTGGAACAGTCCTTGGGACATCATAGACCTTTAGTAAGTTCTAGTTGGATGACTGAATGAATTATAAGTGCAGATGACCAAATGATTGTTACGGTAACTATCTTTGACTATTCCATTTACTGCACTCCTAACAGTCAGTAGGTATGGAATATAGTAAATGTTCAGAAAACACCAGCTATTAACCACAAGGAGCTTCTCCATGGACGACATCTGTAGCAACCCAGAGAAAGACATGGAAATAGTAATGAGTGAACCGCAAGTCAGGAAATAGAGATTCTGCAACCTAACTAGATGTTTTACCTTGCACGAGTCAAATCTGTTGAATGAATTAACGAATCTTGTTCTTGACTTAAAATCTAAGCATGAGTCTCCCTTCTTCTTCATCCTGTATGGTCAAACTGTCCTAAACCCTCTTGCTTCTTCCTTTGAAATAACTCTTTATTTAGGATCTTTTCCTCTTTCAATCAATAAATATCTGCTGACACTTTCTGGTTTGGGAACAACTCACTACAAGTGAGTTATAGTCAAAAATAATCCCAGAAAGATATGTGTAATACATCTAACAAAGGACTCAAATCCAGAATTTATGAAGACTTCTTGCAAATCAATAAGAAAAAGACCACTCAGGAGGAAAAAAAATGGAGAAAAGCTTGAACAGGCACTTTACAAAAGAGATTTAATAAACACATGAAAGGAGTTTGACTTTATTAGGCATAGGGAAATGCAAAAGTAAAACCACACACCACCAGAATGACTACAATGAAAAAGACAGACAATACCAATTGTTGGCAAGCATTTAGCACAAACAAAACTCTCATATGCTACTCTAAAGAGTATAAATTGGAAAAACCATTTTAGAAAACTGTTCCGCATTATCTACTAACACTGAACAAATACATACCCTATGATTCAACTATTCAGTTTCTAGCCACATACCCAACAGAAATGAACTTGTTTGCCAAGAGACATGTTTGAATATATGCACAACAGCACTCTTCATAACTGCCCACACTGAAGACTTTAGAATGGATGAAGTGCAATATAGTTACATATTGGAATACTATACAGCAATAACAATACACATTATATTGCTACATGTAACTACAAAGGAATAAATCTCACGAACAAATGCGGAACAAAAGAAGTCAAACACAGAAAAATACATCCTTTCTTTCATATAAAATTTAAAAACAAGCCAAACTGGTCTATTGCGTTGGAAGTCAAAAGAGTGGTTACTTTAAGGGGTGCTGAGATGCTGGGATGGAACTTTTGGGATGCTGGTAATGTTTTGTTTTTCTCTGTCTGGCTGATTGTATGGATGTGTTTATATGGTAAAAAATGATTGAATTATGCCTTTATGATTTATTTGCTTTTTTATATGCATTTTGTAATTTACTGAGAAGGTTCTTAAAGTCATTGTTCCTCAGAATCAGTTAATTTTTTTCAATTCTCACCCTGTCCCCATTTTCTGTAATTTAGGTAATAACTTCCAGAGCTTCCTTCCTCTGCTCAGTTCTGTACCTCCCAGGGGTGGCTGTATTGACCTTTGCTGTCTGTTCAGGCCCCTCCTCTTAGTTTTTGGACAAAACCCAGGGCATACTTGCTGATTCCTAGAACTGGCCATTCACACTCTAGATTTAATCTCTGGCCTTCTTCAACATTACCAAACATGACAATTCCTACTTCTCTATTCTGAATGCTCAATGCAATGAAGATTGTTGAATATCTGCCATGGACCTAGTACTGTCTTCGGCTTTGGGGTATATAAAATGACTGAGACATAGCCCTGTCTTCAAGGAACTTCAGACTACAATTCATACTAAACATTTTCAATTCAACTGCTATGTCTCAGGCACTTGGCTGGATACTAGAAATACAAAGATGAAAAGACATGTTTCTTGCTCTTGGAGCGCTCAGAGTATAGCGGAGATGACAATTATTCAAAGAGGAAAAATGACAATTCTATGTAGTATTTATTGCCCCACAAATATGAGTTAAGTTTAAACAAATAAAACATCTTTACAATGGAATTACAACCACTGCAATAGAGATGGTTGATACTGAAAACTCATTCAAGACTTTAAGAAGGATGCTAGATTTGAGTAACATTTTAAGTATTATTAGTACTTGGGCCAGTTGAAAGAATGGAAAAAGGACGTTCCAAGAAGAGGAAGCAGCAGAAATATACAACTTGAAGATGGGACTAGTTCAAGAAAGAGAGATGACTCCTTGGGTTAGAATGAAATGTACATGTTGGGAAGTGATGGCAAAGAAGGGAAGGGAGGGAGGGTGGAAACAGCTTAAGAGCATCTGTGAATACCAGCCAGATAGTCTGCTGCTCTTGATATGAAGGGCAATAGAGAGCTCTTGTGGGCAGTTGAGCATGGAAGGAACCTGCAAAAGCAACGATCTAAGCAGATAGCCAGAGAGTTATGAATTGGGGAGGCAAAAATTGGCATCAGTGAGACCTGGCTCAGGTAATTTAGCACCATTAGTGAGATAAGAAGCAACGATGACAACAGCCAATATCCAAAAACACTTGAGCCACCACCAAGGGATAAGACTGAGACTTAACACTAGTTTAAGACTATGACACAATATAGTTTCTCAAAACTTTCATTGAGGCAATTCAGTAGAAAAAGTCAAGTATTTTGAAATGTTTTAAGGACTAGTGCTTCTTAAAGAATAATCTCATGCAGTACTGGTGATCCATCAGAAAGATCTGGCGAATAATTGGCATATCCAGAATGGAAAGCTGGCATATGGAAGTCCCTGAGAAAGGTGCAGCCACTTAGGAGAAAAAAACAAATGGAGTAAGAACTGCCTGCTGTGAGGGAAATTTAAGTCATATTCGAAGACCTCAGGCAGAATCACCAAACTGCTGTTGCCACTCACTGATGGTATCTGCAGCTGCCCAGATGCTTCTCAATGACTTTCTCCTCTTCATTGATTCATGGGCCCAAGAGAAATAAAGCAGTGGCCCAAAGGCCCCATCCTGTTCCCAGGTGTGACTGCCCTTGTCCTATTCCGGTTGAAACAATAGGCAGGAGAACCAACTGAAACAGAGGTCAAATACTCCTTCCCCTATGGAAAGGGGTGGAGTGGGGATGAGAATGGGAGTGTGGGGTCGGTGGGGCAGAGGGTAAGGTGTCTGTGGAGAGAAACAAAGGGAGTTGGTGGCTCATAGATCTTTGCCCTCATAGAGATAGCTGAGGCACCTAATCCAGAGAACTGACAGTGAAAATAAAACACTAAGTGGATTGGCCAAGATTTTGATGACTTCTCGACACAGCCTGAGCAAAATCGTGAATTGAGTAAGACCAAAAATATTCTATTCCTCATCAGCAACTTAGACAACAAGGGAGGCCAGTAAGTAATGAGAACTGATTTCTTCAGCTTCAGTGCCTGCTCCTCCCACCTCCACACACTGCCAGCAGAGAGGGGAACATGGAAAGGGGATTTAGGCTCAATTTTACAAGGTAAGACTTTCTCCAAAAAGGTCAAGGAAATGACCAGAGGTGTTCTTGCTTGGAGATTTTTGGCATGACCTTTCTCTCTCTCTCTCTCTCTCTCTCTCTCTCTCTCTCTCTCTCTCCCTCCCTCCCTCTCTCTCCCTCCCTCTCTCTCTCTCTCTCTCTCTAATAGCCCGCCACTGGTCTCTTCTCCCAATTCCCAATCCTCCAGCCGCACTAGAATGTCTCTTTTCAGGTTTTCTGAGTTGAGTAAAAATTATTCGTGCTTGGTATCATCTTGGTCTCTGAATCTGGTTTGTTCTTATCACCACTTAAAAATTTTCAGGCTGTTCTCAGCCTCAGCCACTTATGAAACCATGCGCCTGTTGAGCTTTCTGGAACTTCACCAGTTTTTCAGGACTGAGAAAAAAGAAGGAAGTTAGATGATGTCAGTATAGTATCTGTTGGAAGAAAATGAGATGGTTTACTTACGGGCACAGCTATGACAGGCTGCATCACGCTTACTAGACACTTTCTAGTCTTTCCTACCCTTTCTCCACTAACACCAAGGTCGATTATCTGCAATTCTAAATAACTCTTACCTGCTATTAGGACTACCTTGAAGCCAGGCACGAAGGCTCACATCTGGAATCCCAGCACTTTGGGAGGCCAAGGCAGGCGAATTGCTTGAGCTCAGGAAATCAAGACCAGCCTGGGCAACACAGTGGGACCCCGTCTCTACAGAAAATACAAAAAAATTTACTGGGCATGATGGCTTACTCCTGTAGTCCAGCTGCTCGGGAGGCTGGGGTGGGAGAATCGCTTGAGCCCAGGAGGCAAAGGTTACAGTGAGCCAAGATCGCACCACTGCACTGCAGCCTGGGTGACAGAGCGAGACCCTGCCTCAAAAAGAAAAATAAGTGACAACAACAACAAAACCACCTTGGAGCAAAACCGTGGAATAAAACAAGCATGCTTTGGGGACTTTCATCTCTTCCTTCTGGCCTCCTTTCATTCACCCTTGTCTCTCTCCTTCTTCTCTCAGCACCTTCTACCCCAGTCTGTTTTATATTCACACTGTCATAAACCATAAAACTAATACATCCATAATTTTCAAGCTGCTCCCCTAGATTTTATCTCATTTCATCTCCATAGTAACCCATCAAATTCTGTTATTCCGATTCTACAGATAATATAAGACTCAGAAAGGAGAAATAACTTTCCCCAAGTCACTCGGTAATAAAATGACAAATCCAGGACTAATACAGGGCTTTTTCCATTCACCATGCTATCTCAGAGTGAAGTGTCAAGCTAAATGCCTCTCTGTTTGCTGGATTTCGGCTACTAGGGATGCAGGCAAGGGATATACGAGGTCATTAAAGGAGACTTTTCCGGACCGGGCGCAGTGGCTCATGCCTGTAATCTCAGCACTTTGGGAGGCTGAGGCGGGCAGATCACTTGAAGTCAGGAGTTTGAGAGCAGCCTGGGCAACATGGTAAAACTCCATCTCTACTAAAAATACAAAAATTAGCTGGGCGTAGTGGCAGGTGCCTATAATTCCGGCTACTTGGGATGCTGAGGCAGGAGAATCGCTTGAACCTGGGAGATGGAGGTTGCAGTGAGCCAAGATCATGCTACTGCACTCCAGCCTGGGCGACAGAGCGAGACTCTGTCTCAAAAAAAAAAAAAAAGAGAGATAGAGAGACTTTTCTGGAATCCATAAAACTATACCACTTCCTAACTAAAGCACATAGGACCTTGTGTTTGCTCCCATATGGCCATGTAAATCTGAATTAAAATGTGTGAGTTACTTTTCTATCTCCCTGACTAGATGGCCGGTTCCATTAGGGCAAGAAACCTGAACAGGTCAGATTTTCCTGGCTTCTTTCTCTTCTTTCTGTAATTCCACTAAATACCACTGTTTCTCTCTCTCTCTCTCTCTCTCTCTCTCTCTCTCTCTCTCTCTCTCTCACATACACACACACACACACACACACACACACACAAACACCATTTTATATTTATATTTGATGTGGGGATGGCCTGGGGTAAAATAAAAAGAATAGGAAGTAAGAATAGGGCTACCCTACAAAACTTCCCATAAATTACATGATTATTCAAGCTGAATGTGGGGAGGAGGCGTATAGAAAATTTCTCCCTCACTTTAGAAATCAAAGTTGGGAGAATTATTGAAAGTGTGACAAGAAAAAAGAAAGAGAGTACATTTGGGACCAAGGGAAAAGGAGGGCAAACTGCCCACTTCCTCATTTTGTGAAGGCTAAAGCCTGCCCTCATAAACTCGGCAGCCTCTTTGTGCCTTATCCTTTAGGCTAAAATTGGGCCTGGGAGACCCATCAAGGAAGGTTGGGTCATGAAGGTCGATGCCTCTGTGTCTCAGGGAGTTTTCCAGTTCTTCCTACCACAGCTAGCATGGATGCCACAGGGTGACCCAGTGACAATGATTACCCAAGTTCATCACCGATCGGCCCCATCCACCTCAGTTGCAGGTCCATCCTGAGGGCACTCTAGATGCAAAACCGCAGTGACAACCACGCCCATCTTCATTATTAGACCTGTTCTCCTCTTGTTTCACCAGCCCTGGTTGCCCTTATTTGACCCCCTGGCTATTCAGCGTCTCCAGTGTTTCTCCCATGGAGGCACAACCTCCATGGAAGCACCCCATGCTCTGAATCCTACATCCTGCCCAACCTTATGAAAAATTCACCTGACCTGTGTTGCCACTACCCAAGGTAGTGGGACTATAGTAGCCAACTAATGCATATCTAGGCATTAATCGCTAGAAAAGCTTAAATGCAGATAGGTATTTCTGCAAGATCCTTTAACATCTTAGCCAAAAAAAAAATTAATGATGTAGAAAAAAATGGCTGTAAAGATTTTGGATAAGCGTCTCTTAGCAACTTCCTGTGCCTCTTACACATATGCGTTAGGCTCAGCCCTACCCCGACCCTCTGACTTTCTCATAACATTAAAATCTCTGTAACCTCTTTGGAAATATTTGTGGTTAATTGCGTTCACTGCTATTGAGAAAGAGCAGAAAGTACTTTTGATATTTTTGTATGTGATCCAAGAATAGAAAATTGCAGTATTTGACATCAGTTTGATTTCTGGGACATTACTGCATACTTACTGCCAGGTATCCATGAGCTCCCCCAAGATGTCCAGAAAACCTCTTTCAGAGACCCTCTTCCAAAGCATGTTCTAATGTCATTTTCACCTATGGGATTCCCCTGTATCGCCCTGGTGGTTTAGTATTCTCGACAATGACTTATAAACTGAGGAGGATTGGGGGAAAGAAGTGGACACCAGCATCACTTTACCTCAAGAGCCACAAATGCTTCCTTCTTTCATTTCTTTGTACCCACAGACAGAACTTAAACTTTACTTTGATCTTTTCAACTAATCCACCTTCCTAGATGTCTACATTTATTACACCGTATTTCTAAGCAAATTATTTCATAATTTATTAGTGAAACCACAGTTAATCTGGCAAAAACTTTATTCATCATAATAAGTTAGTAGATCTGGCTTTCTAAATGGAAGTTCTGTTCAGAAATCCTGATCTATCTGCAAAGAACCTTCCCGTGAATTTACCAAAGCCACCTCTCCCTACAAATCAGTCTCTCAAAAGAACATTTATTGGGTTTTAACTGTGTACCCAGTCCTGTCCTCGTCCTCGTTATGTCAGAGGAAAGAAACACAGGGAAAAGTTCCTCATCAAATTAGTGGCGACAAACACAAAGGAGCGGCAATTAGGGAGCATTAACATGACAAAAAGTATTGACATCAAGAATATTAGAGATTCAGAGCAGGGAGAAACACACGCACGTGTATGAATTTCTTGTTAGAAACCCCTCTTTGTTTCAAAATCTTTATTTTTCTATTAGAGAAGAGAAAGAATTTTGCTCTTCAGGGCTCCAGATGAAGCTAAAGCACTATCATTGCCCATTCACAATTTCTGCTCTGAGAGATGGCAATAAAAGGAATCAGAATCAATGTAATAATATTTTGGTTAATGGTTGGTTACGCACTGGAATAACAACCCTTCTGGCTGGCAGAGATTCAGCCAAAAACACAGGCATCCCTGGATGTCCAGGCACCAAACACTGAGTGAACAAGCCAAGATCATTTAAAATTAGAGAATTCATTTTGGCAGAGAGTGGAAGTTAGAAGCAGTACTAAGTAGGAACGGTACACTACTTTGAGCTGTCAACAGAGAATTAATAAAAAGTGAAAACCTGTTTACTGGTGACGTTAGTAAAGCTGCATGCATTTGTCAAAACTCATAGAACTGTGCTCCTAAAAAGGGTAAATTCTGCTATAGTAAATTATACCTCAATAAACCTGATGAACAGAAGGAAGGAAAGATCTGACTAGAATTGTTCTCTTGTGTCCTAAAATATCCATCTAGTTGTGAATGAAAAATCAAAATGAGCCTTACTCAGAGAATGTATTTATCCTCAGTATTTCCAGTTTCGAGACAACTATTTTCTCCTAATGAGAACTGCTCAACAATAGAATGGAAGGGACTGTCTTATAAGGGAACAGACTCCCTGCACTAGAATTTGACTATCACTTCTATAGAACTTACTCTGCTAGGTGACTTACATAGTGCATTTGTGATCCCCACCATAATCCTCCAAGGGAGGTATTTCAGAGATGAGGAAATCGAGACTGTGAGGGTGTGTGTGACTGCCATTCAGTGGTAGAGCTGTGTTCACGCTGAAGCAGAATATCTTCATGCACTTAGGAGCTATTTACTGGGTTCCTACCAAGTGTCAATTACTCTGCTGGCTATGCAGTTACAACTGCAAAAGATATGGCCCTGTCCTCACAGAGAATATAATCCACCTAACGGCCAGAAAAAAGGCCATCATCCTACACTGTGTCAAGTGCTATGACTGGGAACCACGAAGAACCATACAGAAGGGGTACTTACCCAAGGCTAGACAGATATGAATGGCTTTCTGGAAGAAGTGGCATCTAAGCCGAGACCTAATGGATAAGTGAGGAGTGAATGAGGTGGCCAGCATTGGAAGTGAGGTGGGGCGGCAGGGAAGGGTGACGAGGTGTGAGTTGAGAGTAGAGGAAGATAACATGCGGGAAGGCCTGGAGTTAAGAAGGGAAATGGTGCGTTCCAACAAATGAGGCAAGTTCTGTATGACCACACAGTGCAGTAGGAAGAGTGGCAAGAAATCTCCAGACATACTCATGGGTCGCTCCCTCACCTCCTCCAAGAGTGAGCTATAAGGCTCCTTCTCGTGAGGCCTCCTCTAATTACCCTGGCAAAAGCCAGCACCACCCAACATACACCTTCCTTATTTTCTTTTCTTATTAGTTACCTATGACTGTATAACAAAATGCCCCAGAACTCAGCAGATTAAAACAATGAATATTTGTCATCTCATATCATTTCTAAGGGTTCTGGCTCAGGGTCACCCATGACATTGTAGTCAAGAGTTGGCCAAGATGCAGTCATCTGCAGGCTTGACAGGGGCTGGAGAATCCACTTCCAAGTAGGTTCACTCAGATGGCTGCTGTCTGTGGCCTCAATTCCTTGCCACATAGGGCTGTTTCTCCAAGGCTGCTCACAATGTAACAGCTAACATCTCCCAGAGAGTGTGATCTAAGGGAGAGAAGAAAAGACATAGTGCCTTCTATGGCCCAGGCTCCAAAGTCACACATCATTGCTTCTGATGTATTTCATTCATTTGAAGTGAGCCACTAAATCCAGCCCAAACCAGAGGGAAAAGGAATTAGGCTCAACCTCTTGGAGGCAGAAGTATCAAAGAATGTGTGGATATATTTAAAATCGCTACATTTTCCATGCTTTATTTTTCCACATGCTGTCCATTACTACCTGACACAACATGTTTTATTTATTTGGTTACTGTGTTTCTGAGACCACTGGAACCTGAGCTCCAAGAGGGTTTTATCTGTTTCATTTATTGTTGTGAATTTTCAATTCCTAAAATAGTGCCCGGTACACTATAAGCACTCAGTAAATATTTGATGCAGGGGTTGATAAAGGAATTAGTAAGCAAACTGACGAATACTTGAAACAAAATTGGAGATGTAACTAGAGGCCAGACTGTCCAAGGCCTCCTGAACCATGTCAAGGCGTCTGAGCTTTGCCCTGTGAACGTGGGAAGCTGTCAAAAAGTTTTAAACAGGAGTCTGGCATCATGGATGTTGCAGAGGGATTCTTGCATCAGTTGGATATTTGAACTCCTTTCTTCTGAGGTCTTTTCTGACTCAGAGTGTGGCCCCTATGGCAGTGGCCCAAGCCTACATCAGCTTCACTGCTAGAGGTGTTCCCCATAGCAACCCCCAGAGTCTCACCTAATGACCACGTAGCCTCACAACCTGGAAATTACTATCTGTAAGTAACTGACAAGTTTTAGCTTTTTGGGAAATCATTACTCACTGAATTATAAAGGTCTAAGATTTTACAATATAATCATATTGTAGAATAACTTATCCCCACGTGTTTAAACAAAAGATACATGCTAGACTTGGCTACTTCTGAAGATGGTGCAGAGTCTCTTTTTAAAAATTTGATTATGTTTGCAGGGACACGGGACCAAGCTAGAAAACATTCTTCCAGTGTCACAGCAAAGAAAATAATGGCAGTAGCAATATTTAACCAAATTGGTAACTGATTGGTTTAGACAGCATTTCCACTTTTAAGATGTAGAAAAGCAAAACAGCCCCCAGGATAAAACTATAAATAAAATTTTTCCTGGAGTTTTCGGCACTTTTTTTGCATAGCAAAACCAGAAATAAGTAATGTTAAAAGTGGAAGTCCACTATAATCATGACCTCCAGAAAAAAAAAAAAATACCACTTTTAAGAGCCAAGTGCATATTCTTTCCATTTTTTTCTAAGCTATGCTAACTGGATTCTTCTTATTTTACAAAAAATGGGATCATGCTATGCATATTATTTTGTAGCTGTCTTTTTGTGTTTTATTTTTCAAGTTTCTGCTTAAATCAACATGTGCTGAAAAAATTCCTACTTAAACTCGCTTACAACCATGTTTAAACACTTGTGCCACAAAAAAGAAATATTTTCTCTCCTTGGTGGCTTCAGATCGTCACCAAATGTCACTGGGCATTCAAGTCTCTGATATTATGGTTAGCTTTGCCAGGAAGAAAGAAGAATATATAGAAATTAAAACATAAATTAAAAAGATATAGCACACCATTTTTTCCATGAAAAAAATTAGTGACATAGGAACATTTTGCATCAAGTATTATGCAAACATTATGCAAAAGGTAATTTGTTGCCTAATTAAAGCTATTTGAAATTTTCTTCACTGCTATGAGTGGTTGTTGCTGAAACTCAGAGGATGAGAGAAAGTACGGCTAAGTTTAGATACGTCTCTGAAGGTATAGGAAAGGGAGCTCATCTCTAAGATCCCAGTAATTTATTGTTTCCTGGGAATGCAGCCCTTGATGGCATCAGAAGATGCCATGACTTGTGATCCTGTCCATTGGTCAATCAAATATATATCAGGTCAATAATGCCCATGGTCAGCACCTTCAAAATTGTGAGTTCATACAGTCATTCAACAAACATCTGTGCCTCACCTCCTCCATGCTGGCCCCTAGGCCATGCTTTGAGTATTACACACAGCTCTTGCCTTTAAGGTGTTTCAAGTGCACAGTGTGCAAAGTCAGAGGCAGAGTTCTCTGAACGTAGAGGAAACGATCCAAGCTAGAGATTCTCTGAGCCAAGTCATAAAAAATATATACAATTCAGCCTGGTGCAGTGGCTCACATCTGTAATCTCAGCACTTTGAGAGGCCAAGGTGGGCTGATCACCTGAGGTCAGGAGTTCAAGACCAGCCTCGTCAACATGGTGAAACCCTATCTCTGCTAAAAATACGAAAAATTAGCTAGGTGTGGTGGCTCACACCTGTAGTCCCAGCTACTTAGGAGGCTGAAAAATGAGAATCGCTTGAACTCGGGAGGCAGAGGTTGCAGTGAGCCAACATCGTGCCACTGCACTCCAGCCTGGATGACAGAGTGGGACCCCATCTTGAAAAAAGAAAAGAAAATATATAATTCACCCAGTCCAAAAAGAAAGAGCATGTACAAATCCACCTTTGAAGAACTGTGAGTAGTTAGATGAGGCTGAAAGACTTACATGAAAGGGAGAAGTAGAGAGAGACAAAGCTGGAGAGAAAAGCATGAAGGGTTCTGTAATGCTTGTGAGCTTACACGTTATCCTATTGGCCATGGCAAGACACTAAAGGATTATGATGGAATTAACTGGGGAGATCCCATTTGTTCCTTATAAGCAGCACTCTGGTGAGAATAAGGAGAATCATTTTAGCAAGATTTGAGGTAGAGAAACAAGTTAGGAGCGGGGTGCATTGATGGGAAGATAGTGATCTGATATGGCCAACTGGGGTGGAGAGAAAGGTGATGGGTACAAAATGTATTAATAGGATAGTCCTAGGATAAATAGAATTTAAAGATAGGCATTATGTGAAGATAGAAGTGCGGGGGTGGGGATTGACAATTCCAAATTTTTCTGCTTGAAGAGCAGACAGATGGAGTTTCATTCACTGAGCAGCATCTAGAAGTAGCGCAAATTAGAGAAAAAAATAATTAATTTGGCTTGGACCATTCTGGTACAAAGGTCCAGTAAGCAGATATTAGGATAGGGAGCTGAGTAGAGGCAACTGAGCCACAATATTGGTTAGAAACTCATGATCTTATTAACCATCATACAAGTAATAAGCAAAGATGAGTTCGCCCAGAGAAAAGGTGTCACGTGTAAAGAGAAGAGTCTATGTAGAGAAAGACATTTAAGCAGTAAATGTGGTAAAGTGACACTGCAAGAGAAGTTTTTACAGAGTATAATGGGAACAGAAAAGACTGCGTGGCCTGCTCTACTCGGAAAGCTCTAGAAGTTTTATTAAAGGCAGTTTTATTAAGCTGAGTGTAGTAAGTTGAGTGGACTCTCATAGACAAGGAAAGAAAGATCATGACAAGCAGAGGGCATAGCTAAAGAATGGCAGGAAATGTGAAGCAGCACAAAATGTTTGGGAAAACCACATGTAGTTTGAAACTGCTAGAGGTTAGGATACATTAAGAGATAAGAAAAAAATTTGTCAACATGTGAAATTAACGAAGTGGCCAGAGACTAAATCATAAAGGCTCTTGTGTTCTAGTGCTTAGGAGTCAGGGTTTTATCACCTGTGAATCTCAGTTCCTTTGATGGAAAATGAGTATAACTGTATATACCTGCAGCCTGAGGATTATAGATAATACGTGTGAAATCTCTAGCATGCTGCCTGGGAGACAGACCCATGAAGTCAACGTCAGCTATTATATTGCTATTAAATACAACTCTCATTTGGGCCCGAATGTGGAAGATGGGTTGAAGGTGTAGAAATGTGCGTACAATACTGACTGTAGGCAGAGGACTTGAGAAACCAGAAACTCTAGGCAGCAGCCATGGGGCTAGATCTAAGGAGTAAACATGGGAGCAGAAAGAAGGAAAGCAAGCTGAGAGACATGAAGGAGCTCGTATCAACACCTGGGAGCTGGAGGGAGTGGGGAAGGAACTAGAGGAGTCAAGAAGGATTCTCCATTATCTGGCTTACCTATTTGGGTGGTATCATTTATTAAACTGGGATGATTCAAAGAAGAAAACATTAGTAAGGTAGTAAGTGTAGTTTGGGATTTCTAGTTGGGGCCAGGAATATGGACTTTATACATATACAGCAATTGGATAGACATGTCTGGAGTCCTTTCTAGGTGAGAAGGGGTAGTCTTGGAGAACTCTTAGAATGAAAAGAGCAATGGGACTGAGAGAGTTCCGAGGAATGCCAACATTTAAGGAGTGGTAGGAAAGAGAAGTTGGATTTAAAAATACATTGATTTTTATTATTCATGGCAGTTATGTTCTCTAAAGCCACTGTGAACCCTGACTTAGAAAACGTTGAACCACTTCTTTTAGGGGAAATACAGGGTTAGGTTCCTGAAAGCCTCTGGTCACATTTTCACCAACTTATCAATGGGAACCTTGCTTTATGTGTGTTTCTGTTTAAAAACAACTTATTTAATCTGCATTGTCAATTTATTCACGTTGAACTCAGAACCAACAGCGCTGTAACTCATGCCGGAATAAAGTTTATCTCACACTTATTTTCTTCATAAGGCATAGTACAGCTTTCTTGTGCTTAGAAACACTAAACAGCACTTCAGTACTAGGCCTGGAGCTAAACAGTAAAGTCATCAACAAAAAGCACAAAAATGTGAAAAATGTGCACTAAATAGGCCGTGATAAGGAAACTTCTTAATAGTATGGGAACTGAAACGAGAAAGCAAAGTATCACCTTGGTCAGTCTGAGCTGAGACCATGCCCTTCGGGAGCTCAAATGTTGTGTTTCTCTGCACATGTTTATGAGTGATCTCAAAAACCCTGTCACTGTCACTTCTGGAGTTACAAATAAATTTTAGCATAGGCAAATCTGCAAAAACAGACTCCATAAATACTAAAGGTTGACTACATGTATAGTCAGGGAAAGGAATGGTCATTCTTGAGAGAAATCAGTGCTGAAAGAGACGATTAGTAAAAGAAGAAAACAATAGTGTGACATTCCACCTAGAGTTTAAGCAAAATGCAAACTAGAAGAATCCACTGGATGTTGTAAGAAGAATTGCTGGCATTTGTTAGAGGACTTTCGTGGGAGGGTTTGAAGCAAGAGTTCAGTAGCTGAGTTGGAGAATAATTGGGAGGTGAAGAAACAGAGGGAGGAGAGGCATTTGTTTTCAGATGCTTTGTTGTGCTATTCCGAGGGGAATACATTCAACGTTGAAATGAAAGCTCTGTGAGGATAGGGTTTTTTTTTCTACATTCATTGCTGCTTTCTTAGTAACTAGAACAGTGCCCGGAACAAAGCGGTCCTCAACACATACTGTTACCAATGTGCCTGGTCTGACAGAGCAAGGAGGGGCTTTTAAAATCATGTTCTCAACCTTTTACAAAGAAAACTGAAATCAATGAGGTTGAGAAATTTGTCTACAGCCACACAGCTAGCTAGTGGCAAAACTATGCTAGGAACCCAAGGCTCCTTGCTTTTACTTCAGTATACTTTTTTCTTTACGATGGGACCAGAGATGAGATAAATGGAAATGAAGCAAAAATACTTTGCCTCACCATTACAACAGCTGTCTCCACATATGGACAAGCTGGATAGGTTTCTGAAGTGAAGAAAGCGAAATGAGAAGCTGTGTGTATACTGTGACCCCATTTTTGTAAAATAAGAATAATCTGACCTGGTGCCGTGGCTCATGCCTATAATCCCAGCACTCCAGGAGGCCGAGGTACGTAGATCACCTGAGGTCAGGAGTTGGAGACCAGCCTGGCCAACATAGTGAAACCCCATCACTACTAAAAATACAATAATTAGCCAGGCATGGTGGCAGGCACCCTAATCCCAGCTACTCAGGAGGTTGAGGCAGGAGAATCACTGGAACCTAGGAGGTGAAGGCTGCACTGAGCCAAGGTCACACCACTGCACTCCAGCCTGGGTCACAGAGACAAACAGTCTCAAAAAAAAAGAAAAAGAAAGCAAGAATAATC
Source organism: Cacajao melanocephalus (assembly GCA_963573385.1). NCBI lineage: Eukaryota > Metazoa > Chordata > Mammalia > Primates > Pitheciidae > Cacajao > Cacajao melanocephalus. Next base: position 59,046 of record CAUYLG010029317.1, read on the forward strand.
TAGCTGGCATAACTATTGATAAAAAATTGAGGATCCCTAGACTGTTAAAGTAGTTTTCTCTGCAGGTAGAATTACAAGGCACCTTCACTTTTAAGACTGCATATTTCTTCAGTGTTTACATTTTTTTAGTGCATGTATTACTTCTGTTGAGAAAAATAAATTTGAAAAACAATTGAAGTGTTTATGGAGAAAATCCCATTACTGCGAGAACTGGATGGTACAACGTTGTCTAAGCAGGAAATTAGCGGATCTCTGGCCAACACGTAGAGCAAGTTTTGTGAGGTCACCTGCCACACCCCGGAACAGCCATTGAAAGTTCCTTTAAACATCAGAGCAATCTAGAAGGAGAATAGGAGAAGATACAAGGGCTACTGTAAAGTAGGAGAAAGAGAAGGTGATGGGAAGAAACAGAGAGACATTCCCACTGTGAGAGGCTGAGGTGTGCTAACAACAAACCACAGAGAATCAAGGGATTGATAACAAAGGCTCCTGCTGAGAAAGAAAATGACTCAGAGATTTGTAGTATCAAGAATAGAGGGTTTCCTGCCCACTCCTACTCCCCACTCCTTGCCCAGCTCGCAGTTACCCAAGCACGCACACACAGCTCTGCCACGCTTCTGTGCGCAGTTTGCAAGGTATTAAACCTTCAGCGCCAACTCCATCAGGGCTGCTTGAGAATTTATGGAAATAGTTAAGCCAGCAGCAGGCTCATAATAAGTTACTATCATAGGAGTTGAATGAAAAGGCAACCTCAGTTTGCATACACCTTGGGGAAAGTCACAGATTTATTTTATGCTACATACACATTCTTCTCTTAATTAAGCATTGTTCTATAGCATTGTTTGAAGTGCAGATCATTGAGTATACACATGTCCTGCTTGAAGACAATCCAGAGAGCTTCCCGCACAGTGGTTATGTTTTTTGGGAACATAGTTTAGGGGGATAAAAGATGCTTTAGGGGGCTTAGTTAGCCAAGTTCAGAGCTCTAAATTCATAGTATCTTTTTTAAAGGCAGTGAGCAAAAGTTTAGAACTCCAAGACAGGCATTGAGCATAACGCTTTCAACTTAGATGCCATTTGGTAGCAATTAGATATTCCCAGTGTTGGTCTCTCAGTGCTCCTCCAATGAGGTTCCTTCCCTGAAATCATGTCAAGCTTCCAAGTAGAGCAGGAGGTCTCCACCCCGCTCATCCCCAAACTCACATACTCCTCATGCCTCCTGGCAAATTAGGAGGCAAAAAGGAGCATCCTGTATCATCCAGCTCCAAGCGCGTAAGGATACCCAGTCCTACTATGTATTGATGTGTAAAAATGTGAAACTTTCATACTCAAAATAAATTGACAGGGGCTGCTCTCTTTCTCATTGAAAGCACTAAAGGATTTTTCTTTCCTCCCTAAAAGAAATACCACAAGGCCTTAAATATTATTGAGGCCATAAAGCCTTAATAATTAAAGCAGAGTGGTACTGCTAAATGGATTCACAAGTAGACCAGTGGAAAAGACGCAAAGTCAGAATTATAAGCACGTGCCTCTGGGGATTTGGTATATGATAAAGGCAGCATCTCAAATCAGTCAAGATGATTTTTAAACAAAACAGTGATGGGGCGATTGGGTAGGCAGGTGCAAAACGACAAAGCTGGATCCATAGCTAACATAATACTCATCAGAATAAACTCCAAGTAATTCAAAGATTTAAACATGAGGGGGAAAGGAACTGTCAAAATATGATAAAACACAGGCAAATCCCTTTGTAACATCAGTGTAGGGAAGGCCTTTCTAACTATTGCTCAAAATCCAGAGATCATGAGAGAGTAATGACGCTCAGCTACATAAACAAACAAAAGCCCTCTGAAGGCAGTAAGAGTAGTAATAACAGTAACACACCAAGGCAAAGTCAAAAGATAAATGACAAGCCCACAAAAATATTTGGAACTCATCTCAGGCAACGTAGACTCCCCTGCACATATTTTTCACAGAAAGGAACTATACCCTTAAACATATGAAAATATTCTCAACCTCAGTCATAAAAAAAAACAGTTATTAAGTCAGAACTGCACTAGGAAACCATTTCTCGTCTCTCAGATTGGCAAAAATCCAGTATGACAACATATTCTACTGACAGGGCAGTGGAGGAGATTCTCTTATCTAATACTAGTGGGAGAGTCCTGTGAAGCACAATTTGGCAATAACCGTCCAAAGTGCCTGTACTCTTCGACCTAGCAATCTCAATTCTGGGAGTTTACCCTACAGATACCACGGCATAAGCAAATTCATTGCAATATTGTTTGTAATTTCAAGACTGCAAACTACCTAAATGCTCATTCATGGAGGCTGGTTAGATACACGGTGGGACGGGCATACAAGGAATACTGTGCAGATGTAAAGAGTGAAAACTGGTTGCTCTCTATGTATTGCTAAAATACTTAGAGTAAAAAAGGGAAGGGCAGAGTGAAGCTTTTGTGTAAAAAAGGAGAATAAAAATGTATGTACGCTTGCATTTTAAAAGCATGAGATGAATATGCAAGAAACTAAGAAAAATGTTTATTAATTTAGAGAAAGAATCAGGGTAAATGAGGATGGGATAGAAATAAAATATGTTTTTATATATAATTGCTTTACATTGTTTTGATTTTGAACTATATATGTATATATTATTTATTGAATGGATGAAGTAAAATTTTAAGAAACTATAATGTTGGCATAGAATAAGATATAAAAACTGAAAAACACCCCATGCTTTCGCCTCGTCTTTTCATTGTAACATGTAAATCACACCCTCAGGTAATGTGCCCAAGCCTTGCAGAACTATGGTTTCCCAGGGATATTTATTGAGTCACTCTTTTTCCCACCAAAAGATGGTTTATTACATGACAGATGGACAAGAGCCTCTACTTGCAGAATGGCACAGCAATGGGAGCTCTACCTGCTCAGACACAGGAATGGGATCACAGGCAGACTTCATATTTGAAGGGAAGGCAGGGCATGAGAGCATTGGCATGTGGTTGGAGGTAAACGGCCATTATAATCCCTCACCCAAGACAGGGAATCTGGAATGTGCTGTGCAGCAGTGCTGAACAAAGCAGGACTCTACAGTCAAGGGACTGCAGCTTGCAGATTCAGTCTGGCTGCGTATGAGCTGCATTTTCTATGAGAAACAATATACCATGGTGCTCAAGACCGAGGTCTCCAAGGTCAGTCAGGCATGGCTTCCAGCTCCAAGTATATCATTTATGAAGGATGTGAACTTGGTGAAGTTACTCAGCTTCTGTAAACCTCAGTTTCCTCATCTGTAAAATACACGTAATAATAGGCAAAATTACATAAGATTGTCGACATTCAGGTATTTAGTACAATGTCTGACACATAGTAAGTGCTTAGTAAATAGAAGCCATTAATGTGATTTGGCCTGCACTAAAGGGGGCCTATTCCGTGTCTCATCGAGGCTGGACACCATTGCAAGGTTTTGCTGTGGTTTGTTGTTGGAGATGGGGCCTCACCACGTTGCCCAGGCTGGTGTCAAACTCCTGGGCTCAAGCAATCCTCTTGCTTTGGCATCCCGTTGCATATTGAAGGAGGGATATCAGACACTTGCACTACTATCTCCCTCATTTTATTTTTGATTTCAACTTGCATTTTAAGTTAAAGAGTAATGCCCCATTTTCACAGCTCCTGTTGGAGCCATGTGAGTGAAGGGGTGCATGTGAGTGAGGCTAGTCTCCCAAGGGAACCTACTCTTCAGATGCAAACCTGGAAGGAGACCCCACACAGCAGGAAACAGGCCACTTACAGCAATTTAATCACCTGTGGAAGAAAATCTAAACTAAGTTTGGACATCTTTGATTTAAGTCAGAACATCCTTTACAATCAGTTAAATCATTAGACTTCAGAAAATCTTTTCAATGTGGGTGCCAAACAGCCAGTTTGGCTTTAACTGTTTGTAATCACCTTGGTTCCTCAATTTTCTCATCTCATTGTTCGTGATAACAGTAATATCTGTACCTGAGGGAAGATTCCGTAAATACTTTACTTGGTGACTAAGAAATGAGCCACTACCAGAGAAGTCATTTCACTGCCACATCATTGCAGGGGTGTTTATCTGTTATTTTCTCAGCCATCGTAAGCTCTAAGAGGCTAATGCTTATCTGAGAATCCAGTTTAGGGAAATTGAGCATACTTAACTCTAGTGGTATTTCTATGGCCATTTCACAATTTTACAAGGAGAAATCAAATTTCTTTAAGACCTTTATTGGAATCAATACATTTGATTGGCCTAGTCTCACGAGCACCTTGGCAATGTTACATTCTCAAAAATCAGCCCATGTGAAATCAGTGTGCGTGTAAGGATATTTATCAAGTACTTAGTGAAACTCGATAAATTATCAAAGAAGGTGGGGGAGGCTGCTATGACTTGGAAAGGCCAGATGGAAAAAGCATAGACTGAAATAGAGTCGCTTCATAGTCACACAATGAGGCCCAGAAGTAGACCAATCTCATTTTAAATTTCTCCTCTGCTCCGTACTAGTTTTGTGAACCTCAGAAAATTTCTGAATCTCTCACCCCAGGATCCAACTCTGAAGAATAAGGAAAATGTTAGTAATGAGAGGTAATGAGGTCACTTGTTCATCTCAGAGGTAAAGAGATCATTTGTGAAGGGCATTTAGTACAACGCTCAATACATTGCCAGCACCCAAAACTACAGGTATTATTTAATAAAGCTGCCACATGTAACCTGATAAATCTGTCAAGTAGAAATAATAATTGTTTTTACTTCCTGTGATTATTGTGGTACTGAGTTAATGGATAGAAACAGACTAGAAGTGAGATCTTCATTAGAGCTCGGTGAGTATAAGGACTGCGATAACAAAGACTCCTCCTCCTATTACTATAATTATTATCCAGTCCTTCCTTAGGGATGAAGAAAAATTAGCCTGGAATTGAAGTTTTAATTTAATCAGTAGCTTGAGCCACCTCAATTGCTGATGTTTTACCACTTTTTACCTGTAAAAAAACTAGCAAATTCTTTCTTTTTTTGGTGGGGGACAGAGTCTCACTCTGTCATCCAAGCTGGAGTACAGTGGCTTGATCTGGGCTCACTGCAATCTCCGCCTCCCAGTCTCAAATGATTCTTGTGCCTCAGCCTCCTGAGTAGCTGGGATTACAAGTGTGCGCCGTCATGTCAGCTAACTTTTTTACTTTTAGTAGAAATGGGATTTCACCATGTTGACCAGGCTGGTCTCAAACCCCTGGCCTCAAGTGATCCACCCACCTTGGCCTCCCAAAGTGCTGGGATTACAGGCATGAGCCACCAGACCCGGCCAAAAATAGCAATTTCTTATGCTTCAATCTAATAATTGAATTTAATCTTCATTTAATTTAAACCTGCTGTCTGAAAGAAGCAAATGCAACTTTTCTTAGTACAACCTAATTACATATGTGATGTCATAAGGTTGTACTTTTAAGGACCAGCCCCTTGGACTGGTATTTTCATCCAGGTCACCACTTTTTTTTTTTTTTTTTTTTGAGTCTGGATCTCACTCTGTTACTCAGGCTAAGTGCAGTGGTGCACCATCACAGCTCACTGTAGCCTTGACCTCCTGGGCTCAGGTGATCCTCTCACCTCAGCCTCCCTAGTAGAGTAGTTGGAACTACAAGTATATGCCATCATGCACAGGTAATTTTTTTCTTTATTTGTTTAGATGGGGTCTCCCAGTGCTGCCCAGGCTGATCTTGAACTCCCGGGCTCAAGTGATCCTTCCACCTTGGTCTCCCAAAGTGCTGGAATTACAGACGTGAGCCACTGCACCTGCTCTTAAGTCACCACTTTTGACATTTATGTGGCTGCCACCAGGTACATGGTGGTGCCCCAGCCTCAGGCTCCATGGGACAGCCAACTGAGCTCTCCCAGGCATGCTCAAAATGCAGCTTCATTAACTATCTAGTGCAATTATTTTTACCAAGCTCTAATTGCTTAGTAAAAACAAAATAATATGCAGTTTAGACTAAGATACTTCTTATAAATAAAAATAAGTACGTGGGTCCACTGTGACACCATTCTTATACTGACATAGTTGAACAACTGTCTTTGCCTGTTTAGAATAAACTTGGTATTCTTTATTCTTCTCTAATGAATACCTTTTCATGTTTCACTTATACCTCATATGTCAAAAAAAATTGTATGAGGTTCCTCATAGATCTAGAGTCAGAATCTCTTGCTGTCGGTTGAACTTTGGCATCTAACTCTCAGCTGGCTACTGATTTGAGAGGAAGCTGGAGGTGCCCCTCATCCATGTCTCCACAGCAGTAGAGACCAACGTAACGTGGCTTTGAAGGCAAAAGACCTGACTTTGGATTTCAACTTAGCCTCAATTTTCTTACTGGCAGAAGAAAGACGGTACTCGCAAGATCACTCAGAAAACTGAGTTAAATAAGGTAGAATCCTCATGGATCTGGAGTCAGAATCTTGTTTTCAGTTGTACTTTGGCATCTAACCCTCAGTTGGTCACTGATTTGAGTGGAAGCTGGAGGTGTTCCTCATCTGCCTATTACTGATTTCTGTTACTTCCCTTCTAGTGATAGCCAATGTGTAGTGAGTGTTTCTTGTTTACAGGTGGCTATGTCAGAATCCTATGTGGACCTGCTTGTTTAATTCTTATGTGAGGAACTCAATACAGGCTTGGAAAAGCCCAGTAACTTTCCTAAGATGACACAGTACCTGTCAAAGCAGAGATCTGAACACGGTCAAAGCGCACAGCCTGTGTGTTTAACCACTGCATCTCCCATAGAGAGGCTTTTCTGAAAAGACATCACAAGCTGATGAATACTTTGTTGCTTTCACTTATCAAAGGTTTAGAACTTGTGCAATTAAGGGCTTATAGAAGTGGTTCTCAACTGGTTCTTGCAGAGACACCCCAGATGGTATTACAACTTTCTGAAGAGCTGAAGTGGTGCCTACAAAGTGCAGGCTACAAGCTCAGGTGTACCAGAAACACAATTTTATTTATTTTTCATTATAATAATACTTAACTTCTCTTCAAAGTCCCATTCAGGTGGGTGGTAGAATGGGGCCAACTTCAGGCATTTGTAATCAAGAATCTTTCTGACTTCTCTACTAGTCCTGTGTCATCACCTGTCCACTCTTTCTTTCTTTTCTTTTCTTTTTTTTTAGACAGGTTCTCACTGTGTCACCCAAGCTGAAGTGGAGTGGCACAATTTCGGCTCACTGCGGCCTCTGCCTCTGGGCTCAAGCAAGCCTTTCACCTCAGCCTCCTGAGTAGCTAGGACTACAGGCGTGTGCTACCATGTACAGCTAATTTTTTAATTTTTTTAGAGAAAGGGTTTCAACACGTTGCCCCAGCTGGTTGCAAACTCCTAGGCTCAAGCAGTCCACCCACATTGACCTCTCAAAGTGCTGGGATTACAGGCATGAGCTACAGCACCCAGCCTCACCTGTTCACTCTCTTATCCACTGAGATGTGCATCTTCCTGAGTGATCTTTGACTGTCCATGCCCACAGGCATGGCTCCATTTCAATCACTTTTGAGCCTTTCTCAAAAGTACAGAACAAATTGGAGTGGTCTCCCATAACCCTCTGTGACCATGGGAAATTCTGGCTGCTGTCGTACAACCTTTCTGCCAAGACAGGTCACGGGCCACACAGCCATTTCTACTTTTTGCCAGATATAGGGCAAGGAGGAGGCAGATTTCCAAAAGTTTGCCATCTTTCTGGACTGCACCAGGGAAGTAAGACAGAGGTTCCAAACCAGTGGCGTGAGGGGCAAACGCTTAACAATCAGCTCTCCAAAGAGAAAAGTTCTGATTTGTAGCAGTTGCCAATTTCTACAGTGTAAATATTCCCACCATGGCCGAGTAAGCAACATGAGAACACCAAATGCAGAGTTGGGAAGAAATGCCCCAGTGACTCCTGAGGGTGAAGCTGTCTCTAGCACACCATTGTCCCAAACGAACCAAAATGTCTACAGTCCTCACTCAGTCATCTCAGGACTCCATTTAGGAGAGTCTCAGGGAACAGCCCCTCCTTAGGAACACACCAACATTTACCCCTTCTCTTTCCTATTTTCATTCCCAATCTGGCTGGGGGCTAGAAACACTGTCTTTGCCTGCCCACATTGTCATCCAATTTGTATCTTTCAAAAACAAAACCAAAAGCCAGGCTCTACTTCTCCAGTTATGCAGTGACAACCCTCTGGTTGTAGTGGCTTATGTAATAAGCCATTAGACAATCATGGCTTCTTGACTAATGCTGAACTGAGAGAGAAAAATAGTTTAACAGAGCTGCGAGCGGTGGCTCATGCCTGTAATTCCAGCACCTTGGAAGGCTGAGGTGAGTGGATCACTTGAGGTCAGGACTTCAAGACCAGCCTGGCCAACATGGTGAAACCCTGTCTCTACTAAAAATACAAAAGATTACTTGGGAGTGGGGGCAGGCGCCTGTAATCCCAGCTACTCGGGAGGCTGAGGCCAGAGAATTGCTTGAACCCAGGAGGTGGAAGTTGCAGTAAGCCAAGATCGAGACATTGCACTCTAGCCTGGGCAAACAAAAGCAAAATTCCATCTCAAAAAAAAAAGAGTTTAATGGAAAATATCAGATTTTGGAGAAAGAGGTGAGAAGAATCTATATCCACTATATCAAAACAATATCTGACTACATTACCAAGAATCCACTCCCTCTCCAATATCCCAAAGCCCCTGCCAGCACTGTCTGCCAAGAATTAGACCACTTGTTGCCAGCCCTTGTCCATTCCTTAGGAGGTGAAGACCCAGGGTGTGCTTCAGTGAATGCCTCAAGAGTGGGCATAGGACTCAGACCAAAAGATGTGAATGTGCTGTAGTGCTTGTTCGGGTTGACCCTCCTGGCCCTTAGGCCACTGCCCTAACTACTCATGTGTTACTTGCTAGTTCCTTTTTTTAAAATACCAAGTTAAAATATTTTTTATCCCTTCCAAATCTCTCATTGCCCATAAAATAGAGCTATGTGTAGGAAATAAGATAGTAAATAGCAGTAATAGTTAGCAATTATTGAGCTCTAACTACATGCCAATGTTATGTACTTCAATGCATGAGATGATTTATTCTCACAACAACCATTTCAGAAAACATGTAGTTATTATTCCTATTTACTCAGCAACTGGAGCTCTGAGTTAGTAACTTGCCCAGGATCACAGGGCTAACAAGTGGCAGAACATGCTGTTGTCTGATCCAAGAGTATAAGCTTCATTTAAAATTAACATTGTGGGCCAGGTGTGATGGCTCACACCTGTAATCCCATAACTTTGGGAGGCTGAAATGGGTAGATTAGCTGAGGTCAGGGATTAGAGACCAGCCTGGCCAACATGAGGAAATCCTGTCTCTACTAAAAAAAAAAAAAACACATATAAAAATTAGCCAGGCATGGTAGCACACATCTGTAATCTCAGCTACTCAGGAGGCTGTGAGGCAGGAGAATCACTTGAACTACGGAGGTAGAGGTTGCAGTGAGCTGAGATAGCGCCACTGTATTCTAGCCTGTGAGAGAGTGAGACACTGTCAAAAACAAAAAAAAAAGAAATTTAGCATTTGTGGCTGATTCTTTTTTCTAGCTCATTGGTGGTCTTGTTAAGTTTATTAAAGAAAATCTATTATAAGGAGACTTGTGGAGACTGAATCATTCACTCAGAAAAATAAGGTCAGTGAATGTATTCTAAACACACCTGAGTTGGTGTCATTGCCATGTCTAGATTCAAGGTGACCTGCAAAGGCCAAGGAAAAGGTGAATTCTGGAGTCCTAGAGTAACCAGTGCCTTAGACACAAAAGGGAATGTGCTCCATGCTTCTCATGGAAAACCAGAAGGGCAAAGACAAAGCAAATATTCTTTAAAGCAGGTTGGTTTGGCAGAAGGAAAAATGTACATGATTTATAATGTCTTTCTTTCAGTTCACACAAAGGAACATGGGTAAATGACACAATGGGAGTGAGTTGGTGTTATCATTAACACACATGCGAACATATACTCATGCACACACACAAGCCACGTCTAACTCATATATTTTCCTCTGGCTTACATAGACTTTTTTTTTAAATTAGCAACTAGGAAATAGAGTTTACCGAAAGGAACCTGGCATGGGAAAAAGTAAGACTTGCTGGCTATGCTGTCATTCAGAGAGAAGAGGAAATGGAAATTACTCGTCACAGAAAATCTAAAATTCCCTGAAGTATCAATGAAAACTCATCCTTCGCCTTATACGGAATTAACACATAAAAAAAAGCTAGCTGTCGAGTAAATTATTTTGTAATTTGTGACTGTGACTTTTTAAGATTAAACAGATTTCTACTTAGAAACTAAGATTAATGTGTTGTACATGGCAGAAAATATCTGGAATTTTTGCAGGCAGTTTAAATTGGAGAATGAAGATAATCATTAAATCTGTATAATAAGGAGGGTCATCATTTTTCAAGAAGCTTCTCTAATAAAAAATACTGTTTCTGAGTTTTATTTTTATTATTAAGTAGTGACTGAAGAACTGTAAGCTTTGATATACGTCTCCATTATTCTGTATTTTTATATTTCTTCAAATTATTAAAATAAATCTGAATCACATTTTTTTTGGTTCCGACATTTTGATTCTGATTGTTAAAAGAAACTGACATGTTCTTAGTGTATTGATCCATAGTTTTTAAAGTCTTGGCAGCAATGATTCATGGTAATTGATTTGGTTTTTGTTTTGTTTTGTTTTTGAGACGGAGTCTAGCCCAGGCTGGAGTACAATGGCTCGATCTTGGCTCACTGCAACCTCTGCCTCCAGGGTTCAAACAATTCTCCTGACTCAGCCTCCCGAGCTGGCATTACAGGTGCCCGCCACCACACCCAGCTAATTTTTGTATTTTTAGTAGAGACGGGGTTTCACCATGTTGGCCAGGCTGATCTCGAACTCCTGACCTCGTGATCCACCTGCCTCGGCCTCCCAAAGGGCTGGGATTACAGGCATGAGCCACGAGGCCCGACCAGTAATTGATTTAAATGATCATGCTAGGGTATTTGTTAGTGCCAGGTATATGTTTTCAAATTAATAAAGCACTTCGGATGTTTCATCTTTGCAAAATTGCAAGTTAAACTTCATGATATTATTTGTTCCTTATGGAACCAAAATTTAGTATTCTCATGCAACTTATTTTCAATTTTCTTTTGTTTTTCCCAGAATCTTAACTGTTTTGACATGAATAATTTTTTGACAGGAACGTTGAATGCTAAGGTACTCATTGTAAGCAAAATTTTTCTAAGATGCCCAAACTCTGACTATAATTGAAGTTATGAGTGTAAAGCGCCTACTTCTTCCCATAATGTGTAGCATTTAGGTTAGTTTATATTTTCTTCTTACAATTACGAAACTGAGTTTTATTTAATTCATCTTATTAAAACAAAAACTTGCAGCAAACATAGGAAATCTTTGATATTGGGCAGACATTCATTCAGGGACCAACCTAGACTATCTTTCCTTTCATCAGGATTTATTGTGGGTACTGTATTGCTGCATTTCCTGACTCAAACTTGATAACATCTCCAATTCATGGTTACGCTAATATAGTTTGCATATATCAGGTAATTAGTTCCACCTTCTAGAGTCGCTGAGTCACAACACCGTAGTCAGTCTTTTTCGCTTTACCACATAACGGAAATAGACAAATCATTTCAGCACCCCTACGTGAAACTGCCTCTGGGTAAGCTGAATGTAGGTCACAACTGATAGGTCTGTGATGAGAAGCCACGATTTCAGGGTACCCTGTCACCTGCTTGTTGGATTTAACTTTAGCCTCTCTAAAACCTTTTTTTTCTTGTTGTTCCAATGAAAATTTGCCAACATAATAAAACTAAACATATTGAAGTGAATAACATTTAAAAAGTATATACAAAAACTTTACAGACCTTATGCCATTTAATCTTAAAACTAAATTGGCGAGTTATCTTCATCTGCAAGATGAGGAATACAAGCTCAAAGAGGCTCAATTGGCTTGCTCAAGGGGAAGTTACGATTAGAACACAGGCTACCATAACCCCAAAGCCAGTTGTTCCCAAATTACCTAAATATCAGAATCATCTGGAAAATTATACATATACATTTCTAGGCCATCTTTGCAAAATCTCCCTCTGTAATTCTATTCTTATTTGTGGTTTGTTTTTATTTTCTAGGTGAACTTCAGCCAAGAAAAGAAACTAAATGAAACCATTTTTATAAGCCAAGGAATGCATAAGTGGTATAATAAATATTATAGCAGCTTATCTTGAGCTGGCTTTCTGAAGTAGATTATTTTCTCTGTCAGGCAAGTGATATGGAAAGAATAAGAGAGACTGAGGTAGTAGCTACAGTGATAGGCTTGTAAACCGCCTCCCAGTAGATGGGAGAAGCCCTGATTTATGGCATCTGCTGATTTCAGTGGTATAAATACTCCTACTATGGCCAATTTCAAACTACTGATAACTTTAATAACTTGCTCACAACATTCTTGAATATCTAATGATTGGCCCATGAGTCAGCTCCAACATATTACTGGCATGTCGACCGAATAGGGGAGAAACTGAACAATTTCCCAGCATTATCTGAATTGTCCATTATGTGGTTTGAATTGGTGTAAATTCCCCAAACATTACCCTACCTGTTGGCCTCGTGCTCTGATTTTCAAAGATGGCTTAGTGTCCCGCAGTCCTCATTTCTCAATTTCCACATACACTTTATATGGATCTAGGGCAGAATGAAACCACGGATGGAGACTAGTGGGTAGAGCACTTTGTAGAAAAGAAATGGATGCCATCTTTAAGATGACTGCTCCTTTGCTCTTACCTGCCACATGGCAGGGGTAGCAGCATGGGGAGCTGCCTCCTGTGTGAGAGCATCAGGGTGGGAATGAAACATGACACAGGATTTAAAGCAGTTTGGCTCTAAGCCTGAGAGCAAAGGGCTGGGTCTTTCTGTGCCTCCACTTGCCATGGGAGAAAGACACGTATGGTTAGACTGAGGGGTCAACATTAGCAAGAAAGTTCATCAGCATGGAGCTGAAGAGATCAGTAGCCTTTTAGTCCATGAGTTAAGCTCATGGGGCAAGTTGGCTTCTCAGAGACTCCATGTGACCAGACCTATTGATGCACAACTCAAGCTAGTCCAATGACACAGGCTGTCGTTTGGCCTGGAGTAGTCTGTCAGCAGAATCCCACCTTGGGAAACTGAGTGATGGTGGTTTGACAGACTGGGCTCTGAGCACACTAACGTGACTACCACCATCAGATGTAAAAGTACCAAAAATACATTCCAAAACCAAACAGAGATAATTCTGAGATCATCTACCACTTTACATTGTTTGTTCCTTTGGTAAACTTCTAGAAGTCAGGATATTTTGTGGCATGCGCACACACAATTATAACAAAAATATATAATCCATCCTTGAGCTCCCTAAGTAGCCAACCTCAATACTGTTCTACATAAGGACAAGCTCGTTTTGAATATTAATTTGCTTTCATTCTGGTTGAATCCCTTTGTACAATAATTCAATGCTCACATACTCTTTTTCCGGACTAGAAAAGGTAGACATTTAACTTCCAAGAAGGCAAAGTGGAAAATTAACTCCCAAATGAATCAACGAGAGAGAGAATTGAATCACAATGGGACTTGCAATTTTAGCATACACACTTCAAAGGAGTTAATGTGGGTGGATTTCGAGTAAGGAGACCTAGATTTAATTCACCAGCTTTGAGATCTTGGGCCAGTTATTTTATCAGTCTTCCCATCTGTAAAATGAGGATATTTATGCTTAAATCTCATGGTTACATTTCCTCCTACGTACCAAGCATATTTATCATGTTATTTATCCTTAACCCTCAAAACCATCTTTCAAGGGGTTAGCTTGGGAGTTCAGAATTCCACGGGGATCCAGAGATGAGACCAGAAATTAATATGCAAAACCTCCCATGTATGTGTTTTGGTGCATTTTTTTAAGGGCTGTCAAAGACAGATACACTGAGAATCTCAACACCTGGGGTGAAGATGGGGAAGGGGGCAGGGGAAAGAGCAGGTAGGTGTATGCATTTTAGAAAAACCTCTCCTTGCAATTCTGCAGTTGGCTCCCCGTGTGGCTTGTGAGATATTAATTTAGACAAAAAGACCAAGCTACCAGTTTATAATATTTATTTGGGTATATACTGAATACTGAAAAGCAGAAGTTATATTCAAGGTGAATAAAAATGGAATTACCTGGATATTCTGCAGAGAAATGAAAGCATATATCTACACAAAGACTTGCACACAAATACTGATAGCAGTTTTTTTCATAATAATCCCAAACTGAAAACAACCCCAAAGTCCACCAGCAAGTGAATAAATTAAAAGGGAACATGTGCATCAAAACATGGATGACTCTCAAAAGTACTATGCTGAGTAAAAGCCAGGCGTAAAGGATGGGTGCACTTATATAAAATTCCTGTAAACTAATTTATAGCAACAGAAAGCAGATTACTGGTTGCCTTGGGGACTGGGGTGGAAGGACAGACTGACTGAGAAAGAACATGAAGAAATTTTTAGGGTGATAGAATATAATGTATCATGATTGTGGTGATAGTTTCACAGATATGTACATCTGTTCAAACTCATTAAGATGTAATTTTTTTTTAACAATTGCAGTTTATTGTACAGAAAAGTATGCCTTAATAAAACTAATAAAAAATTGAATTTGCAATCCCAGCTCCTGAATACTAGCAAATCTCAAGGGGCAGTTATCATGTAACTAAGACTACTTACCAACTCAAATGCATGTCTTCTGAGCTGTCCTTAGTAGGAGCGATAAAACAGTACTGGACCCTCAACACTATTCTCTCCCCCAGGCCACTGAATAAGGTTTTTAAGAGAAGCAGTCAATAATAAATGCAGAGCTAAATTGTTGCACAGAGACTGGAGTCATGACCTTGTCCCCATAAGAACCATATCCTAATCCATCTAACACCTGATAGATCAAGTTCATGTTGTGTGATTCACTCCAATGGGTGTACCTAGATTTTACATCTATAGCTTAGATAAAAAAGACTGTGAGTTATGCAAAATTCCCTGCAAGCTAGCTATAATTCCTTTCTTTACCATACATCAGTGGTCAACCCACTGAAAACTCTGTCCTAACCAAGCTTTGAGGAAGAAGATAATGATATATCTATGTGTCTAGAGAGAAAAGTTCAAAACCTATTTTGCAATTAATGTACCTCAGTGCAGATATGTATAGAAGCCAATTTGTGTTCTAAAGTCCAGTTACACTCCAATTTCAAACTTTTACTTTCATATTTAATGCCTTAACAACTTTTAATGAACAAACTAGTTTAAAGGTCAGTGGAAGACAGGCAAGTATTTGTATGCCTACGCTTCTTTACCACCTCATGATAATTTAAGATCTTTAACAAACTTACTGTGAACCAATGATTTGCAAATGTACTTTTGACCAAATTATAAGTTTAGAACGGATTGTTCACTTGTTTTCCAACCAACAAGCATGAATATTCTGTATATTTTAGCTTCAGTACTTTCTATGTGTTACTGTAAAGATTTTATATAAAATAGTTGTAACATCCATATTTTTTAGAAACTTAAATTTATCATGATTTCCAAGATAAACAGTAAGACAACAGAACATGTCCTGTGAGTGAAGAAATACAGTAAAAAAAGTTTTAAATTTTTGTAAATGAGTCTGCCTTGGAAATTATTTGTCCTACATTTGTGCAAAAATATCAGACTTGGCTGCATTTCATTCTGATAGCTGCAAAACAAGTATAACTTTTCATTAACCTGTTACAAGTAAAATTCTTCTAAAAGAAGTATTGGTTCCATGTAATAACTTTCTGGAGAAGCCAAACACACTTGATCAATTTTTATTTCCAAATGTCTACAAAATTTTAATTCTCCATTATACAAGTAATTTTTCAAAATCTAGACATTATTTGAATGTAAGCCAAAGTCCTTATACAAATAGAATACACTCAAAGATCAAAAATATACACATCTTTCAGCAAACTTTGTTACATAAATAAGAAAAATATATACAGTTGGTATTTTCAAAGTCAATTAACATTGCAAACACGTATAGAAGGAACTAAAATAAAAAGAAACACTACAGCAAAGGTTAAAGGAACAACAAATTCATTTTATGACATCATCAATTATAAAGATACATACATATATCCAATCATAGGTGAAAATATACTTCACGCTGGGATCTTAACTTTTACTTCACTGTGTTTATCTTTTTAGAAATATTCTCTGGATAGGTGAAATTCTATCCATGACACCTATTACAAAAGTTACAACATGTGAAAAACTCAATAATCTATGTCTTTGTACTCTGGGGTAGATGTAAAAAGAATTCTTTAAAAGTTAAATTTTTATAAACCTATGTTAAAAATTTCCAAGTAAACTGTTCTATTAAAATTAAACATTTCAAAGTAGGAAATTTTAGGAAAAAATTCAAACACTCAAAAAATTTTAACACAATAAGCAATAAAGAAAAATTATGCCAGTGGTTCCTTAAAGGCAACTCAACTAGGTTTATGTTTTACCCCAGAAATTCTCCTTCCTTTTCTTAGCTCGAGCCAGAGTTTGAAATGCCCGGAGACTAGAAGCTGCAGAGCGAGCAGAAATCTCAGACAATCTGTCCTCATCTGCAATGAAAGGATCCCGAGATTATATTCAGTGCAAAAAATATCTATTAAATAAATATGTTTTATATAACAGAAAATTTAAAGCATCAAACTGTATATCACTGTCAAGTCAGTCAAGAAAAAAGTAACCTATTGAAATGTAAGATACTAACATTCTCCTGATAGCTCACAGTAGTCTTCCAGGTTTATTACACATAGAAATCAAACATTTTAATGTTAAAATTTAACATTAAATTTTTTTCCTTCCTAAAATGCCCTAATGTCATAAACTAAGCACATGGCCTATGATTTCAGTATTACTTAAAATAATTCATCATAATACTGTCTTATCCTACTTTAAAAAGCGCAGCTATTCTGAGCAAAAAGCTTTTCTAAATTTTTTAAAAACAGAATGCCATACCTTAACATGGTATTTACATCACATTTCTAAACTAATATCATTAAATGTAGAAATAATGTTTGACTTTAACATGCTAACCTTCATTAGTACTGAAATTCCCCATTCTGGGTAAGCTAGTCTATTATAAGGTTATATATAGAAACTATTATTCCTCTATTAGAAAGAAAACAGGACTAGATTCAAAGTTACCAGACATTTGCATTTCAAAACATACAACTTGATTTCTAGCTTAATGAATTATAACAAAAAGTACTAAACCTGCTAAAGGGAGAGAAAAGAAAGTCTTTAATGTATGATATAGAGTATGAAATTTAAATTTACTTCCAATTCAAAATTTATAAATTCAGTAACTGTATTCTTCTTAGGATGAATTAAAATAGTGATTCAATTATTCATATTGAATTCAAGTTTCTCCTGCCACTATTTATAAGCAAATAAATATCAGAATAAAAACTAAAAACAAAGAAAAATGCCAATTTTCTTTAATCATACATTTTTTTGAGCATTGAAAATTGACAAAAATATATAGGCATTTTTTAAAAGATGAATATAACTCTAGGTCAAATTCCTGAGCCCCTAGCTAGACAAGGTGGGAAAAGAGAATCAGCTGTGATGTTAGGCACAATCTCTTATTATATGTTTGCCCTAGAAACAATTTTTTTTTAACCACTTTACTCCCAGCTTATTCATTTGTAAATGGGAGTAATTTCACCTCCCTCACAGGGTTTCAAGGATCTAATGAAAAGACTGTGGAAGTACTTCATAAACTAATAAAGTGCTAATCAAATGTAAAGCCATTATACTATTATAAACTATCATAGACTAGAACTCAAACTTTTATGTTATGTGAATACTGAAATACCTTCATCATTAAAGGCTTCATGCTGAGGTAACTGCAAATTGTTCATCCTTGCTTTTCCCACTTAAAAAAAAAAGGCAGAAGAAATTATCCTTCAAAAGCCACCAAACAGCTTGTCTCAATTATATACTAAACTGTTAGCAAAAGTAGACTGTCAGAAATTTTATTAATTATCAAACCTACATGTGAGTAAAGGTTTAAAAAATTTTTTAAAATTAATTAATTTTATATCTTAATAGAATACCATAAAACAGCCATTCATAATTTATAATACACTTAGCAAGTAGGTAAACAAACTATGGATGCCCTAAAATTCCTTCCAATGATAATACTGATCTATTCTAACTTTAAGGAAATGTAGTAGGCTTCTGATTAGAGAAGATAAATTAAATACACACATTTACAAGAACAACAAACTCACAGGACAAAGGGAATGGGAGCAAATAAGACAGCAAGAAACTTTTTGGAACTTAGAAAGCAAATGTTAAGGGCAATGAGTGTATAATTATACCCAAGTAAGTTGACTTTTAAGCCAGCAAAAGAGTGAAACCAAGAAACAACCAACTTGTTCCCCTCATGGCTGTGGGTTTGGGAGTACTGAGTACCACTGAAAGTTGGAGTGAGGGCAAGACTGAACTAGGAAGCTAGCTAAAAATCTTTTTACAAAAATAGTTAATATGCCAGATCCTTCTCTAAATTTGCACAGCTGGGCAATTCTCTCTTTCCCAAAAGAGGAATGCAAGTTTTGTCTCTAAAAGTTTACCAGAGCTGCTTTGACTGAAGGATACCGGGTTCAACTGTGGGCAGGGGTACTATATTCAAAACAGAGGCATTATATGTATCATTTACCTCTTCAAAGAGGTAAAACATACCATTCATGAAATAAAAATGGGATGCTGTATAAAAGGAATATGCAATGTTTAAAACATTCTTAGAAAGAGACAAATCTTTTAAAAAAACTAACAGACAGCATATGGAAAGTCAAACAGCAGACCCACCCGACCCAGCTCCTGCCTGGCTGTGCCCCTCCACCCACCCTGGTAGCTTAACACAAAGGACATACTTTCGGGAAGGTTTATAACCCTTCCCATGGTGTGCAAAGCCAGAATATCTCCCCTGGGCAATATAGGGTAAGCTCAAATACCACTGCTACTACTGCAGCTGGTGCTCTTTTGCAAGCAGCACCTCCTGATTAGAGGCCGACTGACACAGTCCATTACACCATCTCTAGGTAGAATAATGCTGTACCCAGAACAGAGAAAACCAGTGTGTGACCTCAGCTATCACCACTGCCTGCAAACACCCTAGCAAACCAATGGTCTTGAATCTACGGGACAAGTTCCCTACTATTTTAACCAATATATAAGAAAGCCAGCACTCTAAGCTTATCTATAACCAAGGAATCTCAGGAGTCCCAGATTTTTCCACTGGTGGGAAATTTCTTTCAGCAGAGACACAATTGCAGTGCTAGGCTCAGCAGGGAGTCTACCCCATTACCCAACAGTCAGGCAGCCTTAGTGCTCATGAAGGGTCTTGGAGAAAGGGTCTTCTTTCCCCTCATCCACCACTGCAGACACAGCTGGGGCTTCTCCCACAGGACTCGGTGTGGGTGTTCCTATAGAAAACCTTCCTGGAACACTTCAGGGTGACTGCTTCCCCACAGGAGGAGCACTCCCCAGGTACAGGCTTGCATGAGAGGCAGAGTCACAATTCCTATCTACTTGGAACATCAACATTCCTACAGACAAAAAGAGGTGCCTGTCTGAACTGAATAGCTGGGCCACTGAGACAGCAGTGAGGCTGGGAGGTGGATAGCTTTCCTGCTGGCTTGGCAGGGGAGCTGAGGTGGCTCCCATCCTTCACCCTGATAAGACCCCATTGCATCTAAGTGAGAGCTCCCCCACCCACTTTCACCAACGCTGTCGCCTCTGCCCACCAGTGTGTATTGCATTCACCCACCTGCCTTTGTTTGCTACAGTAATTTCCTACCCAGGGATACCTCCCCTACTGGCCTGAAGCCTGAACTATCAACTCAGTAAACAAAATACTGGAAAAAAATTAGATAAATAAAAAAGTACACACCACAGAGGAATGAGATAAGCTTCAAGAGACCTCTGCTATTCCAACCCCACAGGAGACAGTGAACTTGCCCACACACTGAGTACCACAGCTACTACAAGCAGCATCTGAGAAAGCCATTCTACAAAGTCTCTCTATAACCAAAGAACTTATAAAGACTCTTCACCCCTAAAAGCACCAAGAACCAAATTAAACTATAACAAATTATAATCACTGAAGTCAAATTCTTAAGAGGAGAAAAATTGAAAGAAAAAAAAAACACCAAAAACCACACAGTCAAATCAAAAATAAATTCGAAAACAATTGGAACCAGAAAAGTAATTCTGGCAATACGACAAAACATGGCTCTATAACAGCCCCAAAAGATCACACTTGCTCCCCAGTAATGGATGCAAACCAAGATGAAATCTTTGAAATACCAGACAATGAATTCAGAAGGTCGATTATTAAGCTACTCAAGAAGTTACTAGAGAAAGGTGAAAACCAACATTAAATTTTTTTTTTTAATTTCAGGATATAAATGAAAAATTCTGCAGCAAGATAGATATCCTAATAAAAACTCAATCAGAACTTCTGGAAATAAAAAACACAGAGAAATACAAAATGCAGTGCAAAGTTTTAAAAATAGACTAGAATAAGTAGGAGACAGCTGCATGCCAGGTACGAGGGGAAAATAAAGCAGAAAAAAGAATTTCAGAGCTCAAAGACAAGGCTTTTGAATTAACGCAAACAAAAATAAAGAAAAAAAAATCAAAAGAAATGAACAAAGTCTCCAAGAAAGATGAGATTATGTAAACAACCAAACCTAAAAATAAATGGTGATACTGAGGGAGAAGAAAAGGCTAAAAGTTTGGAAAACTTATTTGAGAGAATAATTGAGGAAAACTTCCCTGGCCTTGCCAGAGATTTAAATATTCAAATACAAGAAGCTCAATGAATTCTTAGGAACTTCACTGCAAAAAGATCATAGGCATATAGTCATCAGGTTATCTAAAGTCAATATGAAGGAAATAATTCTGTCAGAAAAAAAAAAGCATCAGGTAACTTAAAAAAGCACCAGGTAACTTATAAAAGAAAAACTATCACACTAACAACAGATATCTTTCTCAGCAGAAACCTTACAAGGCAGAAGGGATTGGGGTCCTATCTTCAGCTTCCTTAAACAGAATACCTGTCAGCTAGGAATTTTGTTAGCTTAGCAAAACTAAGTTTCATAAATAGAGGACAAATAAAGTCTTTTTCAGACAAACAAATGCTGAGGGAATTTGTCACTACCAGACCAGCACTACAAGAAATGCTAAGTAAGAGTTCTAAATTTTGAAACAAAAGCTTGATATGCAACAAAACAGAACCTCCTAAAAGCTTAAAACTCACAGGGCCTATAAAACAATAACACAATGGAGAAAACAAAGTAAGTAACAGCTAACATAATGAATAGAACAGTACCTCACATCTCAATATTAACATTGAACGTAAATGGCCTAAATGCTCCACTTAAAAGATATGGAATGGCAAAATGGATTAAAAACCATAAACCGAATATCTAACACACAAAGATTAATATAAACTCAGGGTAAACGGGTAGGAAAAGATATTCCATGCAAATGGAAACCAAAAGCAAGCTGGAGTCTTATATCAGGCAAAACAGACTTTAAAGTAACAACAATTTAAAAAAAGTCAAACATCATTATATAAAATAAAAAGCTCACTCCAACAAGAAGATACTACAGTCAGTCCTAAATTTATATGCACCTAACACTGGAGTTCCCAGATTCATAAAACAATTATACTAGACCTAAGAAATGAGGTAGACAGCAACATCATAATAGTGGGCGACTTCAATATTCCACTGACAGCACCAAATAGATCATTGAGACAGAAGGCCAACGAAGAAACAATGGACTTAAACAATACTCTAAAACAAATAGATTTAACAGATATTTACAAAACATTCTACCCAACAACTGCAGAATATACATTCTTCTCATCATTTCACATGGGAACATTTTCCAAAATAGACCACACAACAGGCCACAAAACAAGTCTCAATAAATTTAAGAAAATCATACCAAGTATCTTCTCAGACCACAGTAGAATAAAACTAGAAATCAACTCGAAAAGGAACACTCAAATCTATACAAATACATGGAAATTAAATAATCTGCTCTTGAATGATTTGGGGATTAACAATAAAATCAAGATAGAAATTTTAAAATTCTTTGAAATGAATGACAGTAACACAAGTTATCAAAACCTCTGGGATAGAGCAAAAGCAGTGCTAAGACGAAAGTTTATAACATTAAATGCCTACCTTAAAAAGTCTGAAACAGCACAAACTGACAACCTAATATCACACCTCAAGGCACTAGAGAAACAGGAACAAACACCATAGAGTACTACTCAGCCATTAAAAGGAATGAAATAATGTTTTTTGCAGCAACTTAGATGGAGCTGGAGGCCATTATTCTGAATGAAATGACTCCAGAATGAAAATCCAAATACTGTATGTTCTCACTTGTAAGTGGGAGCTAAGCTATGAGGACACAAAGACATACAGAGTGATATAGAGTGTGGAGGCCTGGGGTCGGGGGAGGGATAAAAGTCTACATATTGGTACAGTGTACACTGCTTGGGTAACAGGTGCATTAAAATGCAGAATTCACCACTACAGAATATATCCATGTAACAAAAACCACCTGTACCCCAAAAGCTATTGAAATAAAAAATTTTAAAAACAAAAAAGACAGAAGATAAAATTAGTAACTTTTCAAATTAAAAGACAGAGACGAAAAATAGGAGAGGTAAGATAAAACATAAAATCATGTCCAACATCTGAATTAAGAAGAGTCCTGGAAACAGGAAACAGAGAAAGGAGAAAATTTTTTATTTTTTTTTTGCCTCCCAGGCTCAAGCAATTCTCATGCCTCAGCCTCCCAAGTAGCTGGAATTACAGGCATGCACCATCACACCAAGCTAATTTTTTTGTAGTAGAGACAGAGTTTCATCCTGTGGCCCAGGCTGGTCTCAAACTCCTGGCCTCAAGTGATCCACCTGCCTCAGCCTCCCAAAGTGCTGGGATTACAGGCATGAACCACTGTGCCCAGCCAGGAGAGAGAATTTTTGACTGAATAATTCAAGAAAATGTTCCAGAAGTGAGAATTTTCCAGATTGAAAGGTCTATGGAGTACCAGCAAAATGAATTAAAAAATACCCACTCAGAGGCACATCATAAAATTTCCGAACATTAGATATGAAGAAAAGATCCTAAAAGCTGCCAGAAAGAAAACACCACATATAAAAGATCCAGAATAAAAGTAGCATTCGACTTCTTAACATTAACAGTGGAAGCTAGAAGAGCTGAGCAATGCCTACTAGAACTAAAGGAAAATCATGTCTGGCCGTGAATTCCACACTCAGGCAACATTTGGCCATGTGTCTGGAGATGTTTTTGGTTGTCACATACAGAGAAGACGTGCTACTGGCATCTATCTAGTGGGTTCCCTCTATGTGTATAGATAAGGACTTGAGAGATATCTCACACATATATAACAGCAAAACGCGAACTTAGGTGCAGCACAATTGGGTATCCCAAAGAGGGATTTTTCGTATTTAAAGAAATCTCATTAATACATTAACCAAAAATAGGAAATAATTGATTTATTAATATAAAGTGCATTCTTAGCCTTTGTACCTATCAGTATAACACTGTATTTTAAAAGACAAAAAATTAAAATGAAAATAATCACCATTGTGCTGAAACTCTGGATCTCTAAGAGAGCCCTGAATTCGACGAGAGGGATGCCAGTAGGATGGAACATGCAGTGGAGAAGGCAACTGTCCAGGGGTATTTGTTGGGTGTTCTGGAATTTTTGAAGCTGGAAGAGTTGCCTGAGCAAATTTGGGGATACTGTCTTCAGAATCTTCCCGCAAAGGCAGAGGATCAACTGTTTTTATACCAGCAGCTGGAGAAGTCAATAAGGATATTGCACGATTTTCTTTCTAAAGGACAAAAAAAAAAGAGAGAGAGAGAGATACCTATGTGCAGATATGTAAATAAATAAGCCATACATTTAAACGCAAAAAACAGGAGAAAATGTGGAGAATTTATGCAATCTCTATGTGAGAAAGATAAGATACAGACAAACAGACTTGGCTATATAAACAAAATACATAGACATTTTAAAAATTAAAAGAAAAATGCAGAATTTGGAAAAATATACAACTTTTATAGTTGATAATGAATTATCATTGCTACATAAATGTTTCTTTAAAAGCAATAAGAAAAATATAAACCTAATTAAAAAGTAAAAAAAGAGTACGAATGAGCAATTCATTTACTGTACACACAAATCACAAACATACTCTACCTTACTAATGATCAAATAATTATAAAAAATGAAAGCAGTGAGATACTAATTTTTCACTTACCAAATTTCAAAAATTCATTTTTTAAAAAACAGTGACACCAGAGCTGGCAAGGATGTGGAAAATCTGAAAATCTCATAGACTGCTATTGGGAGTTCAATCTTTCTGTGGGGCTGGTAAAACATAGCAGAAGCCTTAAAATTTTGTGTTCTTTGACTTCTTTGACTATACAGTAATACTTGGGGAGTAGTTACATATACAAAATAATGTAAAAAAAATGTAGCTAAAGGATGGATTTCTTTATAGTAGTTCTTCAAAACAGATTAAGAAATAATAACAGAAATCTAAATAACAATTAGATTTTAACAATAAGCATCTGGTTTTTAAAAACTATGGTATAACTATAGATTGCACATGTTTCCATGAAAATAAGATTATAAATATTTCATAATATGAAAATATGTTCACAAAACAGTGCTAAAAAATAGATTCTGAAACCTTTCTACAGTATAATAAATAACCAAATATACTAACACATATATATACCTAAATACCTCAAAAACTTAACAGTAGATGTCCCTAAACAGTATATACATGTGAGATATTTATCTTCTTTTTCAGTTTGGTCAGCATTTGCTGTTTTCCACAATGACTAAGTATCACTATCCTAAAAGTCATTAACAATTTTTCTTTTTAAAAGAAGGCAGACGGGCACGGCGGCTCACACCTATAATCTTAACAATTTGGGAGGTCAAGGCAGGATGATCATTTCAGGCCAAGAGTTTAAGATCAGCCTGGCCAACATGGTGAAACCCATCTCTACTAAAAATACAAAAATCAGTCGGGTGTGGTGGCACACAACTGTAATCCCAGATGCTTGGGTGGCTGAGGCACAAGAATTGCTTGAGCCGAGACAGAGATTGCCAGAGATTGCAGTGGGTCATAATTGCATCACTGCACTCCAGCCAAGAAACAGAGACAGACTGTCTCAAAAAATAAAATAAAAATAGTTCAGATGCAGTGGCTCATGCCTGTAATCCTCACACCATGGGAGGCCGAGATGGGAGGATCACTTGAGGACAGGAGTTGAAAACCAGTCTGGTCAACGATATAACAAGACCCATCTCTATTTATATATTTTAAAAATTAAATTAAAAACAAAAAAAGGCAAGCCAGTAAAATCAAATACAGTTCCAAACTTTCCTGATTATTTCCTGTAATTGTTGCCTTCACTTATTATCTTTGATTCTATCAATGTAACATTCAAAACATTACCTTCTAAACTTAAGTATCATTTTCTGTAACTGCAGAGCTTATTGCTTCAAAGTGGCCTATGGCTGTTGTTGGTCTTGCCCAATAAACATATTTCAAATTAATATCTAGGATAAAACCACAAACTTTCCACTTGCTTTCCTTTTTAAACAAGTATCACTTAGTACAATACAAATGATTGCAAAGAGATATTGTTCTTTTTCATTCCTTTTTCTACATATATGAACAAAATTTGTGATCTCTGTCAAATTGGCTTTACAATTGCTGAAAATACCTGAAAGAAACCTGTAAAATAAACACATGGGGTTCCCAGGTTTAACATAACTGATTCTGTGATCTGTTTTGGGGCCTAAAGCCTCAGAAGGCCAAGAGGCCTCACTGCTCTACTTAGCCCTGTGTATAGCAGTTCTCCACTGAGAAGCCACAGTGATTTGATTTACCCTGTAAGTCATATCCTATTTGCTTTGCTGCTTCACATATTCCAGAGGTTTCCCAGCGCCATTAGAATAATATCCAAGAGAATAAGCTCCACTTGATTGTGATGAATTACCTTTTTGATGCGCTGCTGGATTCAGTTTGATAGTTATTTTGTTGAGGATTTTTGTGTCTATGTTCATCAGGAATGTTGGCCTACAGTTTTCTTTTTTGCTGTGTCCTTGCCAGATTTTGGTAACAGAATGATACTGGTTTCATAGCGTTATGGAGAAATCCCTTCTGCTCAGTTTTTGGGAATAGTTTTAGCACATAAACAAAATTAAAAATTGATCATCTCAACAGATACAAAAAAAGCATTTGATAAAGTCCAATATCCCTTTATGATAAAAATCCTCAGCAAACTAGGCAATGAAGGAACATACCTCTCAAAATAGTAAGAGCCATCTATGACAAACCCACAGCCAGTATCATACTGAATGGGCAAAAGCTTGAAGCATTCCCCGCTGAGAAAAAGACGAGGATGCCCACTCTCACCACCTCTATTCAACATAGTACTGGAAGTCCTACCCAGAGCAATCAGGCAAGAAAAAGAAACAAAAGTCATTTAAATAGAAAAAGGGGAAGACAAATTATCTCTGTTCACTCATGATATGATTCTAAACCTAGAAAACCCTAACAATCCTTCCAAAAGAAATGCTAAATGACTTCAGTGAAGTTTCAGGATCTAAAAATTAATGTTCAAAAATCAGTAGCATTTCTACACACCAATAATTCAGGGCAAGAACCAAATCAAGGATACAGTCCTATTACAATAGCTCCCCCAAAAATAAAGTACCTAGGAACACAGCTAACCGAGGAGGTGAAAGATCTCCACATGAACTACAAAATACCACTGAAATAAATTATAGATGACATAAACAAATGGAAAAGCATTCCACGCTCATGGATTAGAAGAATCAATATTGTTAAAATTGCCATACTGTCCAAAGTAACTTATAGATTCAATGCTATTCCTATCAAATTACCAATGTCATTTTTCACAGAATTAGTAAAAACAGTTCTAAAATTCATATGGAAGGAAGAAAAAGGGGTCCAAAGCAATCCTAAGCAAAAAAAAAGAACAAAGCTGGAGGCATCACATTACTCGACTTCAAACTCTTACTATAAGGTTACAGAAACCAAAACATCATGATACTGGCGAACAAACATATACATAGACCAATGGAACAGTAAAGAGAAACCAGAAATAAAGTCATACACCTGCAGCTATCTGATCTTTAACAAAGATGACAAAAAATGAACAATGGAAAAAAGACAGCCTATTCAATAAACAGTGCTGGGAAAACTGGCTAGCCATATGTAGAAGAATGAAATTAGACCCCTACCTCTCACCATATACAAAAATTAACTCAAGATGGATTAAAGACTTAAATGTAAGACCTCAAAGTATAAAAATCCTAGAAGAAAACCTAGAAAAAACTCTTCTGGACATTGGCCAAGGCAAGAAATTTATGACTAAGTACTGAAAAACAAATGTAACAAAAACAATTTGACAATTGGGACTTAAACTAAAGAGCATTTGCACAGCAAAAGAAACAACAGAGTAAATAGACATCTTACAGAATGGGAGAAAATATTTGCAAATGACATATCTGACAAAGGACTAATATCCACAATCTATAAGGAACTTAAATCAACAAGAAAAAAATAAACTCCATTAAAAATTGGGCAAAGGACATGAACAGACCTTCTTAAAAGACAAAGCAGCCAACAAACATGAAAAAATGCTCAACACTGCTAATCACCAGAGAGATGCAAATCAAAACCATAATGAGATATAATCTCATACCAGTCAGAATGGCTATGATCAAAAAGTCAAAAAAAATAACAGGTGTTGGTGTTGGTAAGGATGTAGGGAAAAGGAAACGCAACCCCTATGGAAAACAGTATGGAAATTTCTCAAACAACTAAAATTAGAACTACCATTCAACCCAGCAATCTCACTACTGGGTATCGACCCAAAGGAAATCATTCTATGAAAAAAGATCTTCACTTATAGGTTTAATCCAGCACTATTCACATTAACAAACTCATGGTATCAGCACAGGTGTCCATTAACAGTGGACTGGATAAAGAAAATGTGGTACATATACACACCATAGAATACTGTGCAACCATAAAAAAGAATGAAATTATGTCCACTGCAACAACATGGATACAGCTGGAGGCCATTATCCTAAGTGAATTAACACAGAAACATAAAATCAAATACTGCATATTCTCATTTATAAGTGGGAGCTAAACAATAGGTACACACAACATAAAGATGGAAACAGACACTAGGAACTACAAAAGGAGGAAGAGAGGGAGGGGTGCAAGGGTTGAAAAACTTACCTATTGGGTACAATGTTCACTATTTGGGTGATGGGTTCAATAGTAGCCCAAACCCCAGCATTACATAATATATCAGTGCAACAAACCTGCATATGTATCCTCTGAATCTAAAATAAAATTCAGGCTGGGCACACTGGCTCAAGCCTGTAAGCCTACCACTTTGGGAGGCCAAGAAGGGAGGACTTCTTGAGCCCAAGAGTTTCAGAACAGCATGGGCAACACAGTGAGACCCCATCTCTACAAAAATTTTTTTTTTAAAAATTAGCTAGGCATGGTGGCACTCATCTGTGGTCCCAGCTAGTCAGGTGCTGAAGTGGGAGGACTGCCTAAGCCCAGGAGGCTACAATGAGCCATGATCGCACCACTGCATTCCAGCCTGGGCAAGACAGCAAGATCTTGTCTCAAAAAGCAAAAAACTGGGCCAGATGTGGTGGCTGTAACCTGAATTCTCAGCACTTTGGGAGGCTGAGGCAGGTGGAAACCTTGAGATCAGGAGTTCAACACCAGCCTGGCCAACATGAGGAAACTGCATCTCTACTAAAAATATAAAAAATTAGCCAGGTGTGGCAGCAGGCACCTGTAGTCCCAGCTATTTGGGAGGCTGAGGCATGAAGATTATTTGAGCCTGGAAGGCAAAGGTTGCAGTGAGCCAAGATTGCACCACTATGCTCCTGCCTGAGCAATACAGCGAGACCCTGTCCTCCCCTCCCCCGCCAAAAAAAGTGAATATAAAATTAAATTTAATTTAAAAATAAATAAATAACATCCAAGATCCTTACTCAGCCTCCCTTTCCAATCTCACTTCCTGCTATCTTCTCTTTCCTCTCCAGGCTCCAGCCACACTCGCCTTTTCACTCTCTTAATTATCTCTGGGTTCTTGCCCTAGGCAAGAACACTTGCACTTGCTTACTGTTCTTTTTTTTTTTTTAGATGGAGTCTCGCTCTGTCACCCAGACTGGAGTGCAGTGGCACAATCTGGGCTAACTGCAACCTCCTCCTCCCAGGTTCAAGTAATTCTTGTGCCTCAGCCTTCCAAGTAGCTAGGACTACAGGCATGTGCCACCACATTCAGCAAATTTTTGTAATTTTGTAGATGTAGGGTTTCACAGTGTTGGCCAGGCTGGTGTCAAATTCCTGACCTCAAGAGATCCACCCGCCTTGGCCTCCCAAAGTGTTGAGATTACAGGCATGAGCCACTGAGCCCAGCTCCTGTTCTTTCTAACTGAAAAACAATCTGCCCCAGATCTCTGCATGGGCACCTTCCTCATCAGTCAGGTCTCAGCTAAAATGTAATCTCCTTAGAGATGCCTGTCCTGAATGGCCCAAATTAGAGCTGCCTTACCCATCCCTTAGAGGTCATCTGTAGTTTTATTTCATTCACAGTGCTTACTACTATGTGAAATTATTTTCTTAAAAAATTATTTGTCTATTCCTCCCAATGAAAATGTAAGCTTCATGAAGGCAGGGATTTTGTCTTGATTACCAGTGAATCTCCAGATCCTAGAACAGTGCCTGGCACATAATAAGAGCCTATTAAATTTCAAATTGAATGAATGAAAATACAACTCCCCTCCAAAGAGGCTCCTTGTCCAGAGCTCCCTTGCTCAGTGCATAGTACCTCCATCAATCTCGATGGGCAAGCCAGAAACTAAGCAGGCATCCCTGTCTCTCATTCCCCATTACCCAACCCAGCATCAAGCCTTATCATTCTTCCTCTTACACAATTGTGCAGTTTCATCCACTTCTATCTCTATTCCCACCCTCCTTCATCCAAGCTATCAACACCTCCTACGTGGACTACTGCAATGGCTTTTTAAGAGCATTCACAGTCTACTGTTACCTCCTATGGCAGCCAAACAGATCTTGCAAAACATGCATCCACCACAATTCCCATACTTAAAATATTTCAGTGGCTTTCCACTGCTCTGGAGATAACGACAGAAATCCCAATGTTGCTGTTTTCCAGCCTCATGATGCACCATGCTCCCTGCCACACATTGTATTGATCTTTGTTTCCTCAAACTCTACATTCTTTCTCTCCACAAGATCTTGGCATAGCCTATGCTCCTTCTCCCATCCTTTTTTCCTAGTTAATGCTGCCTCTTCTCCTTTATCTTAGCTCAATTATGACTTTTTCAAAGAAGCATCAGTGACTTCCAAAAAGGTTCCTGATCTCCATGATTAGGCCAATTCCTTCCAGAATAGCATTAAGTACTTTTATATTGACACTCTTGTTAGTTTTAATTTCATTTTTTTTTTGTTTTTTTGGTGTAGTTAACACGTATCTCCCTTATCAGACTGCCGCAGGCTTCATAAGCTCACGTATCATGTCTGTTTCTATCCATTATCATTGCCATAGCATGTGGGTAAATCTGCTAATGAATGAAGTGAGTTAATGCACACTTGGGTTTTTAATATAATTTTAAGATTGAAAATGCTTCTTGATCATCAAATCAATATGAGAATTCTACCCTAAAGTTTTGGGACATACTGATAATTTACTGGAAATTGAATGACCTACAAGTTTAATTTCATACATAATAATAATGTAATTTCTTATAAATGCTTTTATAAGAGAATATAAGGGGACAAACTGATGGTATATATCAAAGTTTAGCGACTCCTCTGCCTACCAGTAACCAAAGGGTAGACACTGGGAAATAACGAAATCCAGCTAGCTCCTGGTATAGTCCCTGGTAGTGCTGGTGGCAGAAAATTCACATGGAAGGATATCCAATCAAGTTGTCAATAATAAACTTGCGTACATATATACATATGTATGTATTTATTTGTTTGTTTGGAGACAGTCTCACTCTGTCTCCCAGGCTGGAGTGCAGTGGAGTAATTTCAGCTCACTCCAACCTCCGCCTCTTGGGTTGAAGCGATTCTTGTGCCTCAGCCTCCCGAGTGGCTGGGATTACAGGCATCTGCCATCACGCCCAGCTAATTTTTATAATTTTAGTAGGGACAAGGTTTCCCCATGTTGGCCAGGCTGGTCTTGAACTCCTGGCTTTGTGTGATCTGCCTACCTCAGCTTCCCAAAGTGCTGGGATTACAAGTGTGAGCTACTGCACCCAGCCAGAAACTTGCTTATTTTAGAGAAGTTGGTAATTAAAATGTTACAAGTATATAGCATGCACAGTGAGACAGAGACTGGCATTAAAATTCTGAGGGACGATATTACTCTATTTATTCAATAAATTAATTCCACAGTAAGTGAAAATAATACATATAAATCCAGCTGCAAATATGGATTAGTCACTCATTTTGGCTGAATCAGCTGTGTGTATATAGCTGCCTAAACGCTCACACCTTCCAGGTGGCAGCTTGGATATTTCTCAGGAGGAGCAGAACAGTTCACTAAGATTTGATTCTCATGAGTCTTCTGACTGTATTTCTAATGTCACATTTCCTTTAATAAACCAACGTATACATAAGCAATGGGAAATAGTTTGGATATTCTGTCACTTCAATAACATTCATTCAACCTGTTACCTGTTATGAGCTGGGCTCTGTTCTAAGCACTGGGGATTAAGAGGTAGAAGGTGCTCTGATCCCATCTCCCACCTGTTCCCAATCCCTGAAAACTCCTATTGTTTGTATTCAAATTCACAAACAGCCATCAGCAAAATTCCCTATAGATTAAATGTTCTCTATTCTACTCCAACCACTTACACTCATGATTATATGTTAAGCCTTGTCATTACTAGTAACTACAACATCTCCATAATCTCATTTTCTGAACACCATCTCCTAACTTTAAAACTATTCCCCACAGATGCCCCAATTCCAATAAGTCTTTTATTTTACCAAGACCATGCATCCACTGATCCCATCACCTCTGCACTGTTTTCAAGTCCCAGTGTCCTTCCCTAACCAAGTCAACTTCAACATCCAATCATTAGAATCCCTTCTTCATATACACCTTAACTCCATTACCCTTTTTCTCACTTTGTCTTACTCTCATGACAAGTTCAAAACCCTAGGTAAATCCAGCTCTCTATCTGTCCTGCACCTCTGCAACCAAACATTCCTGGAGAAAGCACACAATCCTTCCTGACTGGTCTTCCACCACCTTTGTGACCACCAACTTAAAATGGCCCCTTAACATTGGCCTAAAATATTCCACATTCCCCTGGCCCACTCACTCTCCCACTCTCTGAGATGACTACCCTATGCTTTCACTTTCCTCGAATCTCCAACATCTTCTCCAGCCTTATTCTCAGCAAGGATCTTTCTTCACACGTCACGAAGAAGCAATCAGAAGAGGCTTTCCAAAAGCTGCCATCACATCTTCCTACATTCACCAGCAGTGCTCATGAATTATCCTTTCCCTCTTATAACAATGAAGAAACAATCAGTGTCAAAAGCCAACCCTTCCACATCTCCACCAAATCCTAAGCCCTTTCTCCTACTCAAGAGCATCTTTCCAACAACTTTCTCCACTCCTGCACCATCAACTTTTCTCTCTCCAAAATTATTTTTATCAACATAACAGATGTGCTGTTATGTCTCCCATCTTGATCTCACTTCTCCCAACTACCCCTATATTACTCTGCTTCCCTTCTTGGAAAAGAAACACTTCAAAGAATTTTCTGTGGCAGCTTTCTCCAATTCTTCTGTTCTTTTTTCTATTGAACTCACTTGCACTTAGACTTTTGTCCCTCCCTTCCACCAAAACTGCCCTTTATCAAGGTCACCAGTGACCTCTGTGTTGCTAAATCCAATAAGCAATTGTCCTGTCTTACTGACCTATCTCTTCTCGACACCTCCCTTCTTGACTCTCCCTTCTTGACACCTCCAGGATACCAGTCTCCTGTTTGTCACCACTTCACTGGCTGCTCTCCTTCAATCTCTTTGCTTACTAGTCTTCAACTTCCCAATATCAAAAAACTGGGGCTCAGATCTGTCTGCAACTATTCTTCTCTGTCTATACCCACTCCCTTGATTTCCTCTAGTCTCAATACTTTAAATACCTGACCCACCTAAGTTAGAAAGAACCTCAAATCTGTACCTATAGCCCAACTTCTCCTCTATACTCCAAACCTGTATAGTCAATTCCCTATTCAACATGTCTACTTGTATGTCTAATAAGCTTCTCAAATTTAGTGTGTCCAGAATGGAATTCTTGATCTTCCCCAACAAATATTTTCCTCACACTGCCTTCCCCAGCTCAGTTAAATGGCGACTACATCCCTATTGCTAAGGCCGAAACTCGAGTCACCCTTGATTTTTCTCTTTCTCCCACCCCCGATCTTATCCATCAGCAAATCTTGTTGGCTGTATCCATGTGTATCCAAAATTGAACTTTATCATATGACCCTTACTGCCACCACCAAGGTCCAAACAACCATCACCTCTTACCTGGATAGCGTAAGTGACTCCCAACTGTTTTTATGCCGCAGCTCTTGCTCTGCTACTATCTATTCTCAACACAG
Source organism: Cacajao melanocephalus (assembly GCA_963573385.1). NCBI lineage: Eukaryota > Metazoa > Chordata > Mammalia > Primates > Pitheciidae > Cacajao > Cacajao melanocephalus. The sequence continues at coordinate 92,964 of CAUYLG010029317.1, forward strand.
CAGCCAGAAAGACCTTAGAAAAAACTAAGTAAAATCATGTCACTTCTGTGCCTTTCCAATAGCTTCCCACTACATACAGAAAAAAAAATTTAAATATTTGCTATGATTTACAAAGTCCTACACAATTTAGCACTCCATTATGTCTCTGAACTCATTATCCACACTACTCTCCTTCTCATTCTCGCTCTTCTCCAGCTATACTGACCTCCTAGCTGTTCCTCAAGGAAGCAGGTACCCTCTCACCTGAGGGATCTGCACTTGCTGTTCTCGTCACCTAGACCTTCCCAGATCCGCATACAGGTCAATCCCTTACGTTTTTCAGATCCTGCTTAAATGCCACTCTCACACTGAGGATTTCCCTGGCCACTTCCTGTTCACTTCAGCGGCTTTACTTTTCTCGTTAGTACTAATCAATATCTAAAATACTACGTATTTTATCTGGTTATATTGTTTATTGTCTCTCCCCACCACTAGAATGTAAGTTCAATGGCAGCCATGATCTTTGCCTGTATGTTCTCTGCTATATCCCTAGCACTAAAACAATGCCTGGAACATAGCTGGAATACCACTGTCACACAGTAAGTAGATGCTCAATAAAAGTGTGTTTTCTTCCTCTTCCTATTGAGTCACTACTGACAAAGTTGAAAGTGTATTAACAAAAATGCAATGCTTCTACCAGAAAAAAAGTCAAGCCTTTTGCCTTATTAAAAGCAGGTTAATAGTATCATCTCCTCATATGATAGCCACAATTCTCTAAAATCTTAACCTATCATTCATTTATTACATGTGTCTATGATCATTAGTCCCAGATGAGATGCTTTTTTCCCCATATTTACCTTAGTAAATTCATTCTTTGAAGTTTCTAAACAATCCTGAGAGGTCATTCTTTTTCTCTGTTCTGGGGCTGGAGGCTTCATCTTAGATGGAGACACTAAAACAGCACCACCTGGAAAAATAAAGAAGATGACAGTTTCAATTACACTAAATTATCATATAGAAAAAGCAGGTTAAATAAGAACTGCATGATGTTTGCCGATTACCAACAGCTGGAGTAGTGAGATCATGATGAGTCCTCTGGATCCCACCAAGTTCTCTCAGCTTGGGAGTAGGAAGCCGGCCTCCTTTTTCTGAGGATACAGAAGAAGAATCCGACCTATAAATTGAAACAATCTATTAATCTATACAGCATTTCCTCCAGAACATATGATTAAAAAAATACTTCGCCATCACTGTGCAATAATAAAGTATAAAACTTGTAAGAGGAGGCCATTTTGTTTCTGAAAAAATAACCACCAAATCCACAAGCAGTTAAAAGTGACTGAAATTTTCAATAATGAATAGAACAACTAAGCACAAGATCAAAAGTAAAATTTGAACACTGAAAAAACACTATAAGCTCTATCAATAGAATAAAAACAATCCACAAAGAAAAAAGTGACTGAATACTGGATGGGGGGAAAATCACTGCAAGTCAGAACCAACACAGCAGAGAATCCTTCCTTATATCAAGGCTCAAATTCCATATTATTAGTTGTAATATCCATGAATGAATAAGGGATTTAGATTATAGACAAAAGGCACTATTATCAGTGATGGAGAAGAGCCACTCCCCAAAGCAATTTACACATAAAACAATAGGAATTAGCTATTTTCAGAAATCACTTTTTTCAAGATGTTACAAAACATTTTCTTTTTTGGTAGAATCATCTGATATTAAAGAACGCCAGTTTTTTTCTTTAAACATAGTCATTCTTCCAGACACATTTGCAAATCTGGCACATCATAAATTACAGGACATAAATGAAAATAATCCTAACTACTTCTTCCAAAAGTACCCCAGAATTCAAGTATTCAATTACCAATCAGTGGTGACTTAAATACCTGAGTGAATCAGATTATTAACCACACAGCAGTGCCTACTTTGTGACACTGAAATAAAATCTGCACTTTATTAGTCATAAAATCAAAAGTGTAAACCACTATACTTAGTGACAAAACAAAATACATATCAACTATGTAAATAACGCTTCTCTATACCGAGTAATTTAAAACTCTCACCCTTCTTTCATCTTGTCTGCCTTAGATTTCTCATGTACATCCAACTGCTCTTGCTCTCCTATATAAGCCTGCTTGCCCATTTTCCTGTCCTTTTCCTCTTCCTCCTCCTCCTCCTTCTCCTCCTCTTTCTCTCTGGGCTGTTTCTGTCCGTCTTCACTGGTATCCTCTGCATCCCATGCCAGCCGCCTTCTAACAGGCATGGTGGGAGGTGACGCGCCCAATTTCTCCATGGTATTTTTCTGGGGCTGTTCTTCCATGATATCTCTTTTTCCTTCTGGTTCTGTAGAAGGACATTTCTGCAAAGTCTTATGGCTTCTAGGGTCTCTGCATAACAAAGTAAGTTTTATTTTAAATATGAATAGTTTGCACTTTTCTAGTCTACACCAATTTTACTGAGTCCATCATTTCCTTCTACTGTTCACAATATATGTATTCCATAGATACTGCCTTGTTCAGGTATTGAAGAAGGAAATATAATTCTTTTTATAGTAAAATAAATGAAAGTTACAATCTGGAGTTTCCATTAAAATATTCCAAAATATATTAATCTTCTTTTACTCCTACCTTTGCATATATGTTTCTGTATGTCTGCTGACATACACAAATGCTAAACTAGCATTTACACACATAAACTAGGACCTCCACGGTCTAAGTTCTTCAATTACTTTCTCTTACAAATAGTTAAATCATGTTCACTTTAAACCCAAAACAGCAGAGAGCTCTCCCATTAAATCAGGGGCGAAGTTCTGAATTAGCCACAAATCCATTAATGAATGATAATGGATATGTATTAATAGCTTATAGTCTCTCTAAGTTTTTATTGTTGTTGTTGACTTTCTTTTTAGCTTCTAAAGGTCTTTTTACATCTACCATATAGTCATCCCTTCTCTGCTATTAATTGTCAACAAAGAATATTATAAAACTCCAGCCTTCCAGATTTACATTATGTATTATCTATATACAAAGCAAAACTACATTGCTTTATTTTTCACAGAGAATAAAAATGAAATAAATGGCTGCCACATTTCCATTTGACTAGGAGACAAATTTTGAGTAGTCAGGTCATTTTCCTATGTCATTCTATGATCTACATAAGCTTCGACAAACTTTTTCACCATCCACAAAGAATATCTCACCCAGCAAGATCTAATGCTCTGATGTTGCTACTAACAGTTCCTTCTGAGCTTGTGGTTGAGGAGACATCCCAACAGCAGTTGCTATCAGACAGAATCTGATTCAGATGGTCCCGAGAAAAATGTGTCCCCTGAACTCGCTTCCTATAATACTCAGCCTTTTCTCGGAGTTCTTTAACCTATGCAGGAGAGTTCAGACATCACATAGTATTGTAAATGATTCTTTACACATAGCACCAAGTAGCATATCAAAGACACTGCACAAATATAGCCAGGGACCAAGGACAAAGGCAGGCAAAATTAGCCACATACAGTCATCACACTTTATGCATTTAAGCAAAAAACTAAAATAATCACGCTAAAGCACGATGCAGTTATTTTATTTCAGACCAGCAGGCAGGGAGAAATTCATAGCAGCTAAGAAAAATACTGACACCTACTTTTTATTCCAACTGAAATTACACAAGTAATCTATGCATTATTACAGTTTTTAAAAACTCAAAAGCAACCAACCTCAGCATACCACATGGCATTTACCGAACCCTAGAGAAGGAATACAGAAACATACTTAATGATAGGTTAATGCCATAACTGAATATTAATGGAAACCAATGAAATGCATTATTCTCCTTTCTAAGTATCTACCAAACTTGTCAATCAATATTTCTTAGTATTTTTAGTAATTAGTTCAGTAACCAAGATACCTTATTATTATCTTGAAAACCAGCTACATTCTTGCATGGCTGGGATGCTGCTGATGACAGGTAAATTAGACAATCTAATTATTACTACTATTTCCCCACCTCTGGAAGAGTACTTACATGCCAGAAATCCCTAACCCAGCTTTATTTCATGGTTTTGTATACAGCTACTACTGCTACAGAAGCCCCCACTGAGAGAGTTATGAGGCTTCCCTCTCCAAATTCCTCAATATTCCCTTGGAATCAGCAAAACCTCAACTTAAAAAAAGTACTAAATATATAATTAAAAATAATAGCCCATAAGATCATAATTGCAATGTGTTCAACAAAATGACAGGATAAAAAAAAAAGCTCTGATGATTTACAAAGTAATATGAATTCTTTAATATGCAAGTAACATTTTCTTATGAAAAGGAGCTGTACCAATTTGTCTTTCACTTTATACATCATACTGCCACCTGCTGGCTTCTCCAAGTGCAATTCCACAGTTTAAAAAAAAAATAAGTTGAAGTTTTACCCTTAAAATTCTGTTTAACATCTTTATTCTCAAAAACCACTAATTTCGTCATCATCAAGATAGAAAATTTTTATTCTAGAATTGCTTCCCTTTCAGGGCAAAAAAAGAAAAAAGCAAATAATGAAATGGCAATGCAAAAGTAATTGTAGAAACATATTCTCAGCTCCTTAACAAGATACAATTGTGAGTGCAGAGAGATGAAACTGTTATATCTCTAGGAAATTGGCCAAAGCAAAATACAGCATGTGTATGGCATAAGAAACCATTAATCCTAACAGAGTCCTACTCTACTGAACCATACCTGAAAGGATAATTTGAAATACTTTCTTCATTGCCAAAAAAAATAAGCTATGTTCATTTATCATTTCTGTCAATTCCTGTAACTTTAAAGAAAACTTCTAGCAGTGGTTTTGCATTTAACAGGTAAAAGTGCGGTACATGAATTAACTCTACGGAACTTCTAACCAGGGTATTCTGAATGCACAGGAACCTTGTTATAAAGTGCCTCGATATACTCCAGATGTTACTGCTAATAAGTGCTCACATATTTCAAATGTTTCATGGCCATTCCATCACCTACATGCCTTAGCATCACTTCCTCCTTTGTGTTCTCAGAGTTCTTTGTGCATATCTCCATTAACACATATTCAATTTTACTGGAATTAATTGCACATGTCCTCCTCCTCCAACAACCTAGGAACTCCTTGAGGTGAGGGAAAAATGTAGCATTTAAGCAGTGAGTCCACAGCCTGTCCTGAGTGTGGACTAAGTGGTATGACTGAGCTAGACATGGCAGCCAAAGATAGCAAGAAACTCCCTGCACTCAATGAGCTCACAGTCTGAGACAGGAGGCCAACCTGTACATAAATTATCATAATATTTGTGGGGCTCTATGCCATAATAAACAAATGAAATGTAAATTGAAGAAGTGGTTCAAAAGGGGGACCAATCAGTCCCGCAGTGTGTTGGGAAGAGTGGCAGGGCAGTGGAGGCGGAGGAGGCGGCAGAGGCAGCTGCATCTATCCATGTGTGATGAATGAAAGAATGGATGAATACCCTCCACGTACACAGCCATCCAGTTTTATGCGACATCAACTTCATTTAGAAAGGAGGGAAAAAGATACTCTATAAAAATTCTGTAGAACTTTGACTTATTCAGTTCTATTTGTTACTGACATTTAAAACTATGTGCTTTAAATTTACTATATCAAAAATCTTTAGTAGTAATCTTAGTGCTAATACTATATTTTACAAATATGTGATTTTCAATATCTATAACCCTAAACTAAGATGAAAAATTAGAAGGATCACATTTCCCAAAATAATATGTTCTACTAAAAAGAGGGGGGAAAATAATCAATGGCATGAACTCAAAGTTAAATAGAACGACCCCTACAGCCAATAACCAGAGCCACTAAAAAGGACAGAAATAAACCATTCCCAACTCAAAACAACATACACACACCTTTCTGGGTCAAGTAATGTCATCATATTATACTATATAATTGTAAGTAGAATGTTTCCTTTTCTTAATTTCTTTGTCCAAATTAAGAATTCAACTAAATTATTTAAAATATATGCAGAAAATTCAAACTCAAGAAACTGGAGATAAAAACTATTTTTACCCAAAAATCATCCCCCAAAAATGAGGGGTCACTTTATACGTAGTCTTTACAATGTCTGCCAAATTACAGGACATCTCTCAAATGCAGGACTTTATCTTGAAACACAGTCCTATTTGTGGAAGGCACATTAGAATAAAATCACCTCAACCAATGGATGATGAAAAGATTACTTAACAATTAAGAAAAAAAGAAGGTTAACATAGATTAAGTAGTTATTCTTAGGATAGAACCTAAAAAATTGTAATTGCTGACTATTAAGAAACAGTTCCTTAAGTGAGTACTTTAAAAAGCAATGGTCACATGGTTATTATAATAAAGAAGACAAATGAACAACCACTGGACAAATAAAACCAACCACCCTAATGCTATATGAGAGGTACTTGGGACTTAGCATAAAATTTCCAGTGACTAGACTCTAAACAGATTCAAAAAATATATCTCAAACATAGAAAGAAATGAAGATGACATATGGACTCAAAAACTAATGTGACACAAAAATGAGTTAATATTCCAACAACCAAGTCACTTACGTCTGAGTGCATTTGAAGAGTGTGAATACGCTCCTTCCTGAAATGTTAGGAGTGGGGAAATGAAGTAGTACTGTACCTTATATTTAGGAACCTCATAATCTGCTGCCTATACTAAATGACTTCCAAGAGACATAAGTAAAACATGGCCCATATTAAATGTCTATAACCTGGTCAACTAAAACTGTTATCATCATCCATGATCATTGACTTCTTAGCTAAAAATTCTTACTCTTTTCCAACTTTAATTTACTTTTTGAATTATTTTTCCCAAAGAAATTAAGGCAAACTATACCACTAATTTAAATATTTAAAAACACCAATATATTATTTAATAAGCAAAAAAAGCAACATTACTAAGATATCATAATAGGAAACCTTGAAAAGTCTGATCTTAAATTGACAATAATGTTCTCTTCCATCAAGGCAGGATAAGAAATCTCATCTTACTATGACTTCAGTTTTAACAATCTTCTCAGTCCATTTGATGTTTAAGTCTGAGGTCTAAACTCATCTTAGTTTAAAGAAATCTCAGAAAAAACAGTCTTCCAAAACAAAGAGTTTCTCATAACCTCAACGCAGTGTCATGCCTCAACACAACAGGCAGCGGCTGACACCGATTTGCCGGCCACACGCTGTTCTGCCACTTTCCTGCTTTTCCTCACTCCCACTATTAGAATCCTCAGTCAGGAGATCTTTGCCAAGATGTGGGATGGTCATCAACTGCTCTAGAGTTTAGCTGACTCACTGCCTTTCTCCAATTATGGCTGCTTTCAATGCTCATAGTTTTAACTTGATTTCACTAAGGTGAATATATGAACATTGCCCCAGATAATATCTGGGACAGCTTTGAACGTTGTCTTGTACTTTGCCTGTGCTGTCTTTGAGCCATGCTCAAATAGAGAAGTAAAAAGCAAAAGAGTGGCCAAAGTGGAAGGAATTAAGTGACCTCCTGAAACAATATGCAGAGCATGGCAGTCGCCAGGACATATGTCTGGGTGTTGCAGCTCAAAGAACCAGCAGCTCAGAGCACCAGCCCCTTCCCCCAGAAGCTGATTACATGTAATTGTGGGCCATGGTTTTAAGTACTGAGCTAAATAAAAGACTCATTCCCCATCCAAATTATCCTTCTGTTTACAATGAGAGGGGGAAGTAGGATGTTTACTAATGCCTAATCTAAACAGAAACATTTTCATTTAGCTTGTTCTCACAGAACAACTGTCAAGATATGATTTAAAAGACAATTACACAGTAACAAAAATGTTCCATTGTCTATCCTTTGAGTATAAGAAGCTAATACTAAAGTAGCACTTACCAACTCTAAAATTATCCTTCCTCTCAAACCTATCTTCAGTTCCCCAGAGTTTCTCCCATATGTTAGAATACCCCAACACTGCAGCTCAAACCTCTAACAGCACAGGCTGCACGTTTCTTTTGCCTACAAACTGTAACAGTATACATTGACAATGGGCATCCCTATCAGACAAATTATTTAATCTTGAAAATTAATTTTCAGTGGAGAGAGTGGAGGTCTGGAGATTATGAAATAATCAAATCTATAATGATACAATTCCATAAATTGAGTCTATTAACACAATCAAATGTTTGACAGTAAAAAGCACTAACTTAAAAGACTTCAATACATATTAATTTCTGAAGGGCCAGTGCCATTAAAAAAAACACACACTGATAATTTAGATCCTAATACATAAGTTCCTGATACTTTTAGTGCTATTACTGAATCATACTTCTTTAAATTGTGGTCTCTATTACCAAATGGAACTCATTGTGAAATTAAAGTGTTAACAGAACTCACTGTGAAATTAAAGTGTTAATAGAGGCTAGAAGAACATGAGGGCTTATTGAGTTCACGTACACTCACCTGATTTGGCATGCTTCCCTTCACACGTGTCCAAGTCCCAGCTTTATATAAATACTGAGCCGGGCTGAGAAATTTTGCTCTATATTCAGAATTCACCTTCCTAATAGAAATGAAATGAAAGTAAATATTTCACCACTTTGATCACTGAAATACCATATTTTCCTATTAAAATACATACCCGAGCCTTTGATGTTTCCAAGGAGTAAGCTTCTTTCTAGGCTGGTGTAAGTCTTTCAATTCCATCTCTGCTTCCAATTTTAAAGGATCACCTATTTTATTACACTGAAATGGAAATAATTTAAGCATTTTATGCTTAAAATATTACACATTAAAGTGAAAACATGGATGTTATAAAGTTAGATTTGAATATTTAATTACATTTCTATTTTTAGAAGCTTTAGATACTAAAGAAAACAAAAATCACAAGAAATCAACAAACAAGTTTTGAAATTTTTAGTATATTTGGTTATTTTTGAAGTTTCGCTCAGGATATAGTTTCATTTGCTAACAATGAAGATTTCAGATCTTTGGCTAAGGAAGAAAAGTTTTAAGTTAACAAATATATATCTAAATAATGTTAGCATATACTGAACTTGATATTCTAAATTTATAATTGCATTACAGTAATTAAACATAGACTCCTGATGAATTAGTTACCAGATCGCCTTACTGAATGACAATTCTTTTTTTCCACAATAATATCATATGCCCAATATGTGTGTGTGTGTGTATAAATCATTTTACTTTCAGTCATATTTACCTATAGTTAGATACTTTCTATTTTTAGGACCTATAACACATCAGGTATCAACATTCTAAGAGATTCAAAAATAGTACTTATACCCCATTTACCTGTAATTTATAATCATTTTAGCCTGATTCTGCAACTTAAGTGGCTATAATTTCACACAAAAGTAGTTGTTTGTATATTCTGAGGTAAATCATGTGAATTACACTGGCTATAATTTGACATGCTAAAGCTTCGGTTTAAAATACACACGATGGCTGGGCATGGTGGCTCATGCCTATAATCCCAGCACTTTAGGAGGCCAAGGTGGGCAGATCACCTGAGGCTAAGAGTTCAAGACCAGCCTGGCCAACATAGTGAAACACCATCTCTACTAAAAATTCCAAAATTAGCTGGACATGGTGGCAGGCACCTGTAGCCTCAGCTACTCAGTAAGCTGAGGCAGGAGTATTGCCTGAACCTGGAAGGCCTCTAGAGATTGCAGTGAGCCGAGATCACACCACTACACTCCAGCCTGGGCGACAGAGTGAGACTCTGTCTTGAAAAAAATAAAAAAATAAAAATAAAAATGAAATACATGTGAGTATATACGTTTTTAACTTCCATAACCTAAGTATTTCTATCACTACTGTTACCCCTGGCGATTACTGTAAATCCAGTCATTTGATATTAAACACAGTAGACTTACCTGCTGTATTGTTAAGTACTCATCATGCTGTATCATTTTTATTTATGTCTGTCTCCCCACTAGCCCAAGAGCTGCTTGGGGCTGTGTTTGCCAGCCTTGTATTCTCAGTACCAACCCATGTCTGCTCCTAGTAGCTGGTTTAATGAACACGTGAGGAACAAATGAATTAATGAACTAGTGAAAACCAAAAACTTCCAGGTGGTAGTAAATAAAAGAAAATGTGGAGAATCTAAAATAATGGAGATTTTGTATGGTAAGATTAAAAGCTGATGAATACCTTCTTTTCAGGAGATACTGTTTCAAGATTTCTGTTTTCTCTCAAATCACTTCTTAATTTTGGTTCTTTCACTGGAGATAAACCCTTGAAATTTCTTTTGTATTCAGTTTCATGGATGATTGAGTTACTTTTGAATGGTGGAACAAACTGGCTTTTATTGTGGAAAACCTTAAAACAAAAATTAGTTGAGTTTAGTTTTGTTCATTAAATATACAGAACTTTGGTCTTTAATTACTTAACATACATAAAGTTGAATTACAGGACAAAAAAATAGCAAAATCACATATGATTGTAATTTCATTTCACATATATTATTAACATCCAGAGGTCAACTTTATATACTCATTACTATGCTCTGAATAATAGTTTTGTAATCAAAATATAGCTTATAACCAAAATAAATATTGGCATATTTTAATGTGACACAGACATTAGCTTTAAGGCAACTCTGTTGTCAGTTCTACAGGTTTTTTTCTTTCTCCTTGACATGATATTTTTCTTCCTGCCTTAATAGAAAATTGACATTTTTGAGTACCCAATATGTTTGATTTATTTAACTTTTCTTCCCTTGGCTTATTTTATTAAGGCAAAAAAAAAATGTCCTGAGCAAATACTACATTTCTATTGTTAAATGTTTCCTTTCACCCTTACTATTTCACAATATGGTTTCTACTTCATGGCATGTTACCACTAATTACAAGGAAAGCAAATGGAAAAGATAAGGAACTCAAACAAGTTATATTACTGCTTTGTAATGTTGAACAGTACAATTTTCACACATATCAGATCTAAACAGTATTATCTTTTTTAATACAGTATAACCTCAAGGACTTTCCTGTCAAAAACTGTTCTCCTTTACATATTACTATAAGACATCCTTTCAGAAAGCAGGTGTCTAATAGAAATGAACAACCTTTTGAGGTTTCCTATCAACAAGCATTGAAAGCTGTCTCAAAGCTCTTCAATCCAGACCCTGAAATCGATATGCTTTGAACAATGAGCATTTGCTTCTTTAAAAATTATGTGGAACACTTATTAAAGAAGGCAGTAAAACTGCCAGTAAATATACTGCTAGAGATTTCTCTTATAAAAGTAACATTTCTACACAACACTTTCACTGACATTAAAAGACCTATTTGTTGACAATAGGGCTTTGATTTGAATCAGCTCTAGCTTAAAGGTCAAATACTCTATAAAAACTGAATAATTACCAGTTTCAGGTTGTAAGTAATGTTTTAGGTACACTTAATCTTCAAGAAAACCTGTAGGCAAGCAAAAGAAATACCAATCCTATATACTAGGTTAATAAAGGGTACTTACCACTTTGTTACTTCGTAGGATTTTTAAATGTTATATAAATTTCAAAGGTATTTTAAAAATTGAATAACGGCCAGGCGCGGTGGCTCACACCTGTGAGCCCAGCACTTTGGGAGGCCAAGGCGGGTAGATCACGAGGTCAGGAGTTTGAGACCAGCCTGGCCAATGTGGTGAAACCCCATCTCTACTAAAAATAAAAAAATTAGCAGGGTCTGGTGGCACACGCCTGTAGTCCCAGCTACTTGGGAGCCTGAGGCAGAAGAATCGCTTGAACCCAGGAGGCAGAATTTGCAGGGAACCAAGATCACACCACTGTACTCCAGCCTGGGCAACAGGGTAAGACTCTGTCTCAAAAAAAAAAAAAAAAAAAAAAAAACTGAATAATTAAGCCCAAAGCTGCCACAATTTATGGGTTTTTTTTTTATCTTAATGTAAGATGACTAGATGTTATTGTCTTGCTGAATCTAATTATCCTGTCAGTCCTTAGGGGTATATATAATATACAAGTGAATGTTGACATACAGGAGAAAATGAATGTGAGGGTGTGTGAAAGTGTGTGTATTTCTAAGCTATTACAGGTCACTGGGGATATTCCAAGTGGAGGTATTTCCTGTCTATGCCTAGAAGTACTATAAAGAACATAAATGAGAGTTAAAAGCCTAAGAACTGCCTAAAGGATGAAGGTAGTCAAACAATAGACTATTTATTAGTAATGGTATCTCAATACTAAAATAGTGCAAGAGTATAATGAAATCTAATACCATATCATTACAGCTTTTGAATTTTACAAATATAGTTATACTGACAATGCCTATTACTATTCAACTGATGCAAGGACAAAATTACTCATCTTGTGTTACTGTCAACGTATTTTATATTTATTAAAATAATTATTCAAAGCAGTTACGCCTTTCTTAGAATACAGGAAACATGCAATATATTAGTCAACAACACACAACATTTTAGAATAAAATCAATTTAATGATTTTTTAATAAGTAAAAAAAATCTTATAGCATGCAAAAACTTACCAGTTCCCCAAGTTTTCATTACCCTGTCTCATATTTAGTATATGTGATGCATCTGGCAACAATGATCATCAGTAGCCTAGGACAGTATAATATTACTACCATAAATCATAAGTAACAGGATGATTTTAGTAAAATTCTCATTTTTGGCTTTCTAGAACCTACCTCCAGGCTACTTAAGTACCTAATTTCTTTCAACTCCTAATTCTATGTAAATCTACATTACTAGATAATGGTACTCAGAAATGTATTACATCCATTAAACTACCTGATTGGCTGCAAAAGCTGGAGCAGTTTCTTTAGAAGTCTTCCAAACAAACTGCCTTTGATATTCAGAATTTCTCAAAGCATTATTTGAAGGAACAACAGTCAATCCAGCTTTCTTACGTAGAAGTCTATCCAACTGTTCAAAAAAAAAAATCCACTCAAAGACATTGAAAATTTCTATTCAAACTTTTTAAAAATTGTGGTAAAAAACGCAAAACATGAAATCTGCCCTGTTAACAAAATGTTAAGTCTACAGTACAAAATTGTTAACTACATGTACATTGTGGTACAGCAAACTTTTTTCAACTTATAAATAGTATCTTTTTTCAAGCGTCAAACCATTTAAAGTTCCTTTCTATCAAAGAACTATTATGCATCCCAAGAAAAAACATAATACCTCTCAGTCCTTTCCTACTAATCATTCATCATTAAATCTATTACCAAAAAAGGCCCAGCACCTTGCCTCATCTGCACACTGCTTCTGTGAACCCCTTTTTTTGTCCACCAGACTCACACATCACCTTCCTTGTTCCCTTCCACCCCCAGCCTTTTCAACAGTCTGAAATGCCTCTTCAGGGTCCCAGTCAGTGGTGGATATGAACCAGAGAAGAAGCAGTGGAACAGAACCGAGAAAGAAATGTGGAAGGCAGTGAGATCCCCACGCAAGTTCCTGCAGCCTCTGCTTATGTGCTCACAGGGACCTGCCGCAGGCCAGCTGTGACATAAGAGAGCAGAAATGTAAGATCTTTGAGAGACAGCCAGAGCTCTCCTTCCTTTTGCGTTTCATCAATTGAGTTTCTGTTTGTCTTCTTGTACATGATAAGAAACTGAAAAGGGACTAGGTAGAAGTCAGATGAGCACCTTGCCAGAAGTAAGGGCCTACTCCCCTTCTCTGTCTCAATTTGATCTCTCCCTTAGGACTCAGGTGAAAATATATGATGAATAAAATCCAGAGGCAGGAGGTCCATCCAATGAACGGATATCATAGTATAACTAGTACAAAATAGCAAGTAGCAATAATAGAACTAATTCACAATAACTAAAGTCAACAGCCTCTTATCAACTATTCTTATAGACATTAGACAAGAAAACAATGGAAAATTCTGAAACACAAAACGTAATATTACTGAAATGAGGATGACACCAACAAAGAATTCTATGCTTTTCAAAAGAAATGCAGTGAATATGCCTACCCCATTATCTACATTTTCCGAAAGAACCTTGACAGACTGTTCCAGTTCCACATTTTCATTAACTGGTTTATGATTTGCTACACCCTCATTATTTTCCACATCGGAAGCGCCTTCAGCTCTGGAGTCTGCAGAGTGAGATCTGGTTCTTTTGGGAACCCTGGAAGCTTCTAGTGAGTGAACTCTGTCTTGAGTAACATCCTTTTGTTCTGCTTCTTGTGATTTTGGTGTTTCCAGGGCTTCTGGTTCTGGCGATACAACCACATTGCTCTCTGAGTTAGCTCCATTCCACTCAAGAGATTTTGAAATCTGTGGGTCATGGTAAGGGACTCTTCTTTTTGAAATAAAACTTGGCTCTTTCACGATCCCTACAAAACAAAATAGCAGTTACCAAAGCAAAAAGTTACAAAGATAACTTTTAGGAACACTATGAAGGAGAAATGAAATTTAAAATTTAGTTCAGATATATTTATCTATATATCCACACAATATCCTTCAGATTATAAGATTTTTAAAGTTCCGTTTTCCAACTTAAAATATTTAATTTTGCTTTTCAAAGTATTAAAAATCTAACCATAACAAAAAATTAAAAATCAGGGGGTCACAATGTTCCAGTTATCCTAAAAGTCACTAGAATTGCAACGTGATAGACCTGGCAAGCCAGGCAGTACATGTTGCCTCCGTTTCTAATTACTTTCCTGTGCTACTTAACAGAACAATGGGCCCTGGTACTGTCAAAATTTGGAACTTTTCACAAAGCTGCTCTTATGTGGAGCAGACCAAGATGAGAAGGGATGAGATGTCATTACGCTGGATCTTAGTTCTACATCTGCCTTGGTTTCCTGAGAATTAAAAAAGAATAAGCCCTTTTAACAAGAGCTAAGATACAATTTCTCTATATTTCTGTCTGAAAAGCAAATGTTCAAAAACTTAACTTTCTATGGAGGTAAGAGGAGCTCTGCAGAATGACAGCCACTGAGAGACTGCCCTAGTTTAGGGCCATTCTTTAAGAATGTTGCAGAGTGGAGAAGGAAGATTAAGACCAGAACGGAAAGAAAGGTGGAAAGAAAATTGGGCACAAAGTAAAACCCAGGGGGCTCCTTAGCCTTTGTTGTAGATGTGTTGGCCATAGCACCAGGGTCCTTACCCTTTTAAAAGGCTTCCCTAGACCAGAGGTCTTCACACTGGGTGGATATCTGTTTGGAGGCACACAAAGATGTTTCAGGGAGGGTAAACAGAAGTGGGCAGATTAAGGGAATCATTTTCCAGATCCTCAACTCCATATGTGCTCTCTCGCCTGATGCTGATCTATCTGCCTGAGAGCTGCATCTGCCATCTGGAGTTCCATTTCCCACTGCCCCTTTCATAATCTCCCTTTTCCCACTTTACAAAAGAAAGACACACCTCTTAATCAGCTGGAAACTTACTCCAGTGCACCCCTCAAAGGTAGAAGAAAATCCCAGGGGTAGGGAGCCAAACAAAGGGACAACTCAAGAAAGCTTATCACTGAGGGAGAATATTTGACAGCAAAGCAAAGCAGGTAGATATTAGAAATAAAGGAATAGCACCTTATTTCATATAGCTCCAAGAATTTTCCATCTACCTTCTTAGTATTAAAATTCGGGTATGAGAGGGAGGTCATGTGAAATGTACATAATGCAATATTAACACATTTACCTTAATTAAAGATAAACAGACTTTTTTCTCACAGAAAATAATTCTAATTTGGCCAGTTACTTTCTCAATGGATACTGACTTTGCCAACTGTATGATACATATTTTCCATAAATGGAATGGGCTAAATTGGCAGTTCCAAAGTTTTTACAAAATATATGCAAAACATATGAGCACTATGAATATACCAGAAACTATATCACTCAAAACTATTCATAAAAATTTATTATAAAAAATATCAATTTAGAAATGTGTGATGGGGACACAATGTTTTTCTAAATTTTTCTAGGAAGCATAAAAGCAAAAAAGCTTGAAGATCACCAATTAGACTTCTCTCTGCTTTAACACAGAGGCAGGTTTTTGGTAGAAGAGCAAAATGAAAGAAGATGCTTAAGTTGGTCTGCTATTGTCTCTTAGCACCAGCAAATCCCTAGGGTAAAAATATACTACTCTAAAAGAAAGTACAGCCAGTCCTGGGTAATACCGCTGTTTTTTTTGGTAACCTCCCACCTCCCGTTCTGAGCATTATGGAGTTCTTGCTCGGTCCCTCCCCCTAACCTAAAATTCCCCACTAACGTTCCTCCTCTAGTTCATTCCTTCCTTCATTATATACCATGCTCTAAGGTGGCTTTGCTCCTATGGTCTCATTTAATCACCTTCCCCTCAAATGCAGCTGATCTAAACTGAAATGTTATTGGACAACTATGCAGTTTAATGAATTTTCCAGTGTCATAATAGCCCTGCAGGCTCTCAGCAGGGTGGGATATCTATGCTCAAACAGATCTATTTGGGTTCTTAATCTAATGGAGGCTCAACTATGTGGCATTTCTGGTCATTTGTAAAAAGAGGATTATGAGTAGAGGGATTTTCCTAGCACCCTGCTGGAGAAGCAGGGATACCCAGTCTCTGAAGTTTGTCTCTGGGTCAGATCTTGATGCTTCAGAGAAACCCTAAAAGAGACACCCACTCTTGCTCACTCTTCCCTTTGTTCTCCAAACCTAATCCTGAAAATACCTCTGCATCTTCCTAACTTCTCAGGCTTGGTATCCTACCCATAAGTCTTTTCCTGGCTTCAAATATCTAACATTTATGTGAATTACCTGCCCCACTTGCACACATCACATGTAGGGCACTAAGCACTGATCTGTGTACATGAAGCAGGCCCTTAAATAGACAACATTTCATTTAACCCTCCCAGCAATCCTATGCAACAGGCTTCCTAAAATCTCACTTGGCGAAATTAGCTCAATTTGCCCCACATCACACGGCTATTGTGTATTCAAATTTAGGCTTATTCATTCATTCAAAAATTAGTTTCAAGAAGCAATAGATTGTTCCAAGCCTTATGTTAGGTACTGGGTAGGAACAAGGTGGTGAATAAGCTCTAATATACTAGTAAGGAGGAATTAAACAAGCAGGTACAATGAAATCAGTCTGTCTCCTTTCTCTTCTATAGGCCTCTAGGAAACCCTCGCCCACGACTCTGACTTCCCTGGGATACAGGGAGGCATGTGGGGTAACAAGAATATGACCTCTGAAATAATTTGTTTTGCACAAAACAGTCTTGATTTCAAATCACAGTTCTGCCACTTACTAGCTGAAAAGCTGGGGAAAGCGATCTAATCTCCCTAAGCTTTTATTCCTCAAGACCTTGGGAGCACTCTTCCCCAGGCTTGTCCCTTCAGCTTTCAGGTCACAGCTCAAATATCACTTCCTCAAAAAGAGCCTTTCCAAACCATCTATTCCAAAGCATTTTCCCTCCAATCCACCCCTCCCCCATGTTATCTATCACACTTCCCTACAATTTTTTATAAAACCCTGAAATTCCCTTGTTTATTCGGTGACTTGCTTACTGTTTCTCTCCACAGTTAAGGGACTTTGTTTCAGGGCTATATCCCTAGTGTTCCCCGACCAAACAGGTTCAGGCTGCTATTTCTCATGGCCAATAACAAGATGCAGAGGAACTAGGGAGGAAAAGAGTTTTTATTTCTATAATGGGTTACAGCGAGAAGGCCTGGAAATTATTGCCATACAAACCCAAAATTACAAAGTTTTTCAGAGCTTACATACCTTAAGTGTTCATTCATCTAAGGACATAAGTGATTATCTTCTTTGAATCTATAACTAAAGTCGGAGTCCTGAAGACCTTTTTCTGGAGCCTCAGTAAATTTACTTAATCTAAGTGGGTCTAGGTGCTGGGGTGACTACCCTTATCTTGTCTCCTGCTAAATCACAGAGGTTTGGGGAGTTCTTCCAGGTCTCCAAAAAACTTGTTTGTGGAGGCCTCGGGAGTTTCTTCAGACTCCCAGTACAATTTGTTTAATCCTAAAAGGGTCCTGTTAAGAATTCCTTATTTTGTCATGCTCTACAGCCCAGGAAAGGCCTAGGCAAAACTCTTGATGGACTTTTGTTACATCCCAGCCTTTGCGTAAGGGCACTGGCTTTTTTTAGCTTTTAATATTTAACTTAACCACTCAGTCAGTACTGAAACTTATGATGGAGGCCTGTATTAGTGAAACCTGGCCTGCCCCACTAGCAGCTGGGAATAGTCCTAGCTCATAGTAAACCTTCAATAAATATTTGATTAATAAATGAATAAATCAACCAGGAACTGAACTTTTAATAAATCATTTGGTAAACTTAGCCCAAGGTTTAATTAGCCCAAGTTATAACGGCTTAGCCCAAGTTATAAACTTAGCCCAAGTCGGAAGGGGTATTACCTTGCTCAACTTACCTAATTGATCCGATCTAAGTCCAGCCCACGGGTACTTTCGCCCCACAGAGGAATTACAAGACTCTGACAAATAAGACTTTTTCCACAGGAAATTCCTCTGGTATTCACTCAGCCCCTGTAATGCAAAGTACACTTTGAGTACAGTGCAATTAAGGAATGACGTTTTAAAGCAGACATTAGTAAAAAAAATAATTTCTGAACCTCCCAACAGAGACTTCAGACTGAAAATTAAACACAGACGAGCTCCTTAATAAGAGCTAATATTTACCCAGCCCTATGCTAAGCAGTTCACACGTGTTATATCCTTTAATCCTCAACACCACTTGAGGCAGATGCTAGCAGGAATCCCAGGCTCAGAGGTTACCCTTTCACTGGTTATGATTCCAAAGCATGAGTTCTTATAGGATAACTAGTGACATTCTAAAGTCTCATCATTCTAGATTTATCCCAAGTGTTCACCGAATACACTATAATATTATGCATTATGCCTAGGACCTTTTGCTATTTGGTAAATCAACAAAAGACAAACTTCCCTTCCATTCTGATATACAAGCCTTTAACATAAATGAAGAGTCAGGAGTTGTGGGACGCTATGGCCACCTGCTAAGTTGCAGGGTGCTAGTCCCTGACAGCTACCAGCTACCTGGAACTTTTAACATACGCTAGGACAAAATGCACGATGAAAAATGTGTATTTCTTTATACCCCGTCTTTACTAAGAACCCATTTCTCAAGCCTTTAAAAGCCACATACACTAAAGTTTTAAAAGTAGTGGGGGTTAAAAGCTAAACTCAATCAGAAGCCGCCTTTAGTGCTCTTTGCAAAGTGACCTCCTCCCATCTCCACTCCTCGAGTCCCCCTAAGTAAATCTATCTCGCACCATCTGACTTTTCCGCACACGGCAACTTGGAAATGTGAGTGAGCGGAGAGGGAGCTGGGTAAGACGCGGCGGGCAGATTCTGGGGCCCCGCAGGGAGGCCCCGGGGATGGCACCTTCAGTCGGGCCGAGGACTGCGACGCAGAAAAGCAGCGTGACCTCGGCGCTCCGCAACAGCCCCGCCGCGGCTCCTCCCAGCCAAATTCCGGCCCGGGAACCCCAGCCTCACCTTGAAGCGCACCGGCATGTCGCCCGGCGCCGGAGCCCCAGCCACTCGGACAGTTAACGGGACAAAAAGCCCCGAGGGGGCGGGGCGATAACAGTCGGTTCCCAAGCAAAGCCACGGCCCGGCGTCCCCGACTACGCGCCGGCGCACTCCGCGCTTCCCGCCTAGAGTCCGGTCGTTCTGTTTTCCCCCGCCCATTTTGGAGCCTAAGGGCCAATAGAAACTCGCAGAGTTCCCTTACCGCCATTAGGATTTGACCAATGAGTGCCCGAAAGGGGGCCGCCCACCTCCCGTGCCAAATCCTGGGGGCTGACAGAGATGGCGGGCGGAAGGACTCCCAATAAGGCTCCCGGAACCGGGCTGGGCGGGACCTCGATAGTGCAGTCCTGGGTTGGGCGGACTAGCACCCGGTTCGCGGGCGCCCGCGCAGCAATGCGTCTTCCTGCTGGTGGAATTCGCCAGCCGCCAGCCTCGCTGGCCCAGGTACTTGACAGCATCAAACGTGAAAGTGTGTTCTTAATTCTAAAATCTATGACAGAACCGAATGCTGCTTTTTCTGACAGGAAAGTGCTCAAATATATTCTGCTGAATATCGGTTCATACAACCGACAGCCGCATTACAGTTTATTGTCACATCAAAAGGGAAAGGCCAAAAATAAATATAGTTTAGGCAGGATTTTTGAAACTTTATTGAAACTCGAAAGGGAAAGTGCTGTCTCTTCCTCCAGTGATGTTGTTCCTCCCTCAATCTCTACCCTCCCCAAAATGATGTACATACAGCGCTTAGATGAGAAAACGTTTATTAAAGATGCTTATGATACTCAATTTCCAAACCTTTAGCCTTGTCTCTCCTCTCACCCTTTTTTTAAAAACAAAACTTCGTCTGATTTTAATAGACTATTGCTATCATCGTCGATAAATATTTATAGACAGAACACTGCTGATTCTGAGAATTGGGAAAGAAGTAAACTGTCCAGATAGTTCTCTAATATACTTGGGAAGGACGTACATATATTTATTCAATAATGGTGTAATGAAATGTGTCAAATGAAAGGTGTCAATGATAAGGGCTACAGGAACTGGGAGTAGGGAGTCATTTCTGAGGGCAGAAAATGCCTCAGGAGGAAATATTCAGACTGAAAGGACTGCAATAAATAAAAAGTGGGATGATGAAAGGACAGATGTCTGAATGGAATGCTGCCAGTCTTCTTCCAGGAACAACAAATGAGTGCCTTTTACATTTGTCATGTGTTCACTGAACAGAAGTATACCTCTCAAACTTTCAAATACCAACACCAACCCTTGCTGCTTCCCGGTAAGCATTTTCCGCAAAAGCTGTCTTCCCGAATCCTGATTGATGTCTCTGTTCTTCATCATCACTGAGATACTTAAAAATTCATTTGAAGAAGCCACCTGATATCTGGAACAAAGAGCATTTTAAATTAGTCCCGATGCAGCCATGCATCCAGGGGGCCCTTGATTAATGTTAATTGGTGATGACAGCATCTCTGTCGTGTAAATTAAGAATGGCACAAACAAGACACAGTGGAACATAAAACAAAAGTCATCTGCAGGAAGGCAGCCCATCTTACAGGGTAAGAAAGGCACAACTCTGGTTGTACACACTGCTTTGTTACCACAAAATGCTAAGGTGAAATCAGCAAAAGCAAGTGTGTAGAATGTAGCCTGTGTGCTAAACAAGGGCAATCAATGATCACTGCAGAAGAGCTCTGCTGAGCAGAGAGTAAATGACAGGAAAACCAAACAGCAGATGGTAAAAATAACTTAGTCACATCCCAGATGTATCTAGAGATGTATCATAAAGACTTCAGGAAGAAGATTTTACTTTGCTATTGTTAAACAAAAGCCTACCCCAGTTTAAGAGGCAAAGATACAGAAATGAAAAAAAAAAAACTGACAACCTTAGTAAATGAGTTTTGTAGCCTGTGTTTTACCAGCTCTTATCTTCTCTGCTACTGCAGGAAACAGTACCCAGTACCCTACAAAGTTCCACCCATGTTTTGGGAGTCCCTAGGAGGTATTTCCCATGTGCTCACAGCAACCATACAGTGTATGCCCAGCAGCACTGCCGCTTGTCCCGATTGCCATGCATCTGTAGGTGTCACTCTTGCTGCTGGCTATCACAGCCACTTTAGCTTGATACTGAGTCTCCACTGGGCATAGCAACTAACTGGGCACAGCCACTCCTCAAAGTGCCTGGCATTGGCGGTAATCTACAGCAAAGCACCTCTCCTTTTTGCATTACCCTCTTTGAAGTGAGTAACACTATATCTTAGAGAGCCTTCTTTTCATTTGTGTTTTAGCCTTTCTCAACTCCAAAGGGCTCAAAATGAAGTCCTTGGAGTCTAGGCCAAAAAAGCAACTCCTCAAATGACAGATCTCGTGCTGTGCTTCTCTCTTCCACTAGCTAAGCCCTCTTACTGGGACAATGGTATCACACCTGGCTCACTCTTCCCTTCATTGATATCTCTGTTTCTTATACAAATAGATTTCTGTCTATCTCCTGTGAGAGACTGAATTTGCACAACCTCTATGAAAGGCATTTTGGCAATTTGATCCAGGAGTTCTTCTTCTATTAATTTGTCTTACAGATAAACTCACACATATGTGAAAAAAATGTTAATTTGAGGTTGTTTAATGTACTGTTTCTGGTTACAAAAGGTTGAAAACAACCTAAATGTCCATTTAGAGAGAACTAGTCAAATACATTACGGTTCATCCAAATCCAAAGAGTAGTGCAAGCTGTTCTCCTTTAGGCCTTCTGATCCTGCACAGATACATTAGGTCCATTCAGGAAAACAGACCCTACGCTAGGCATTTCAACAAAGAGAACTTAATATAAGCTATTGGTTCATTAGTTACTGGAGAGCTTAAAACCAAAAGGAGAAATAGAGAAGAGGAAGTCCAGGAAGCAGCTCACACTCTAAGGCTGAGAGAACAAAAAAAAATGTTGAGGTTACTAGAATGTGGAGGTTTGTAGGAGAGGCCTCCTGGAGTTGGTCAGACCTCTGAGAAAGGTAACTGCCCCACTGGTGGGGTGCCTCTGAGGAGACAAAATGAGACTGCCTCTGGGAACGTCTGGAAAAGAGAAAAGCTGGAGACTACAATCAACTGCCGCTGTGGGGTACTGTTCAGGTGCTGCAGGGAGGAACAGCAAGCAAAACAGAGCATCCCAGTCTTTCCTTAGCATCCCTTCTTGGTAAACATAACAGGGAGCTGGTCATGTGGTTTGGAGAGTTTGAAGGGTAAGACTGGAACTGACATGCAACCGCTTATTAAATTGGGTATTTCCATGTAACCCCTAACAAGCAATAGGCACCTCTTTATGAGCTAACATAGAAAACTCTCAAAGAAAAGAAGCAAGGCTTAGAAGACTGTGTATAGTATACCATAAGTTGAGATAAAAGAAAGAAAAGTGAATAAAAGAAAGAAAAACTGTCGTATGATGTTGTATAATGATGTCATTCACAGGCACTTTCTCCCTCACTCACGAGTCCAACTCCATTAGTGGCAGCTATAAAGAAAAGAGCATTTTATTCAGTTTACTGAGAAGATAAGGAAACGTTAAGGTATTGATAGTTACCATTGGGGCTATTCTTCTTAAATAAAATAACTCTTTCCATTGGCCATTTCTAGATTTACCTTGACATAGTCATCACAATAAGGTTGTTGCTCCTTTTAGAGACAAAAACATATCAAAATCCTTTGAAACAAATTTTATTTGCACTTGAAATGTAGATATCTTCATCTACTACTCATTCTATTAGAAAAAGGAAGTCGACCACTTCACAAATTAATAATCTCCTATCATTTTCTCAGTAGCAGTTGAAACATTGGAGAATTTGTATTTACCTCTAGCTATATTTATTTTTATTTAACAAAAGAAAAGTGTATATGAGCAAACACATCAGACGAAGGTTGAAAAAGGAGGTATAAAGATGAATAAGACATAGCCCCTGCCTTCAAATATGATTATTATCTTCTAATGGGGGACCTATACGTACACAAAGAACACAGGAAATAGAAAGGAGAAAGTGAGAATGGGGCTAAGTGTGAGCACCTTGGTATTCTAAAGATGCTTTTAAATCTGGAGCCAGAAAGTTTGATCCATGATGGGCAATTAAAGAGCAGGCAGGATAAAGGAGCTGATTTTAAATTCCATCCTGGGAAACACCTGATCTAGAGGCCTTTTACTTTTTTTGTTCTGCCCTGAGTAGCTGAATCCAAGCCAGACGTTCCTTAAGAAGATTCTACTAACATTTGCTCAAGATCAGTTCTCAAAAAGGTAAATTACTTGCTTTCTGTTGTCTTTTTTTTTCTTGTTGCTTCAGAAATCAGAGTAAAGCTGTTTAGAAACTACTGTTTTATCAGTGTAGTGATAGACAGCCTTGTATTTACATATATATAATTTTCTCTGAAATACCTTACAAGGTAACTGAAATTCCAGTTGGGCTTAGTAATGCTCTTTAGCTCTGTAGCATTCTCTCAGGTCACACTTAATTGGGCTTTCATTGGTAAATCTTGAGCTCGGCCTTTGCCAAAAAGCAATCAGTCTGACAACTGCTTTCTTTTGCATTTTTCCATAGGTATTAACTGATTTTTCCTCCTATGAATGAATTTCTGATTGCACAACTAAGAAAAATGACAAAATTAAATCCATGGTTTCTGTCTGAGAAGCAAAATTGCTGATACTTCACATTAATGTCAGTAAGAATCGAATAAATAGGGTCTATGATTAAGACTTACCAATGAGCCAAGTGCAATTTGCCCTCCAGACTTCAGCCGTGAGATGCCTTTGTTGACAAGGGAGTGTCTGGCTTTTGAATCAGTGGGGCACCTTTTGGAGGGACTCCAGGTTCTCTTGACAACAGGACTTTTTTTCTTTTTGGTGAGCCTAGAGGATTCCTCACCATACAGGGCCACACTGAGTGAAGTAATTCTCAGTAAGGAATAAACCACTGGCAAGCCTCACATATCGTAATAATGTTGTGCTGCAGTTGAACAAGGCCCAGGGAATAAACTCGGGGCACAGAATTTCTTTCATTTTAATACCTTCATTGTATGATTATGTTTCTAAGAATTGCCTTTCCTTTTCTTCACTGATTATTTATTGTCCTAACTCACCATCTCTTTGGAAAGACCTCACAGGGACACAGATATTTTCTAGAATTGCTAACTGCTGATTTGAAAGCATTAATTCTCTCATCTCATAAAATCAGATTCTGTGTCTTGAGGTCAGATCAGCCTTTCAAAGAATCTTGTAAATGTCTACCTTTATGCCAAAATAAATTTTGAAATATTTCTTTTATCACAGAGTTAATGTATATGCACCTTAATAACTGCAGCTTAAGCCCAGATGGCTATTATTATTCTTCCTGAAATCACCAGTCTTTCTACTGATAATGGCATCTGAAGTACCAAATAAGGAACCAAAAATTTTTCAGAATAGAAAGTCAGTTTCCTCTCCTTTGTGGCTTATAATTGTTGATTCCCTTAAAAGATTTTTACATGTATTTTGCTGGAGCAATTAGTTCATAAAATTTTAGTACCATGTTGTTCAGTTCATCCTATAGCCTCTCAACTTCTATTAATTGAATGAATGATGGTTGACAATGTAATGATATGCCCAAATGTAAAATACTGCACATATAAATATATTGTTTTAGTATCATTGAGTACTATCTATGGAATAAGTTTCAGGAATCATATGTATTTTAGTTAATCATGCTGTGGTGATGCTGAGACTGACTCATTCCAAATTCATGCCAACCTCCTTCTCCTACTGCAGAAGCTGGGAAACTAAAAATCCCTTTGACCTAAGACCCCTTTGCAGCTGAAGTGCGGGTATAGTTTACATTCTGCTGATCAGAAGCACTTGCGTAAACTCAGTTAGATGGGAAAAAAGCAGAGCACAGGCATCTATTACAGTGGTGTAAATCATGGCAGTTGCAGCAACAGCAGCATGGTTCTGGAGTTGGCTGCTCTACCAGCAGCTTCCTGATCATAGCAGAGGTGAAGTCAGAGCTTGTAGCAAAGGCTTCTCAACTTGGCAGGCAGCTTCTTGGTTCCCTGACTTCCTGACTGTAGGCTCCTTTAGTGAGTCTGTTCTGTGATGTGGCCCTGGAGTCTACTTCTTCAGCTCTCCTAATGATTCTTTAAGCCACTTGCATCAATTGTCTGTTGCCACAATAATGCTGTATAACATTGCCACAATAATGCTGTATAACAAACACTCCCAAATGTAGCAGCTTAAAATAATAACCATTTGTTATTGCTTTTGAATGTCTGGGTCAGTTGACCAGTTCTGTTGATGTAGGTTGCGTTTGGCTAATCCAACTAAGCCTGCTCATGAATTTGTGGCCAGCTGATGGGTTAGCTAGAAGCTGGCTGGTCTCAGGTGGCTTCAGCTAGGACAACTCATCATCGTTCCATGTGGACTCTCACCTTCCAGCAGGCTAGCCTGGATTGTTCTCATGGCAAAGGAAAGATTCCAAAAGGGATCCAAAGTACGCAGGATTCCAAAGGATTCCAAAGTATGCAAGGCCTCTTGAGGACTTGGCTTAGAAACAGCATACCATCACATTCTGTTAGCCAAAGCAAGTTAAAAGGCCAGCCCAGATTCAAGCTCTAGGGAAATAGACTCAACCCCTTCAGGGAAGGAGTGGCAGAGTCAAGTTGTAAAGGAAGAATGAAGAATCTGTAGACTCGTATTGCAATAGTCTTCCTCATTACTGAATACCCTGAAAATACACCTTCTGTTTTGAATAGCTAGAATAAATTATATTATCTGCAATTTAACTGTGACCAATGCAATGCCAGTTCAGATACATGCATACATCTTGATTCCCTCTTAAAACTCCGTAAAATGACAGTAACTGAATGCCAGAGCAGACACATGCATTCATTTCAATTTCCTCTTAAAACTTCATGAAATGACAGTAAATGAATAAAACAGGTATAAAGCAGTGAGGTCAAAGAAAATGGCAGAGGAGATAACGGTAAAATAAAAATATTAACAAATATTGAAGTTATGGAGAACAGTCTGTTGCAGACTGGATTCTCTGGAAAGCAGACCCAGAGATGAAGTTTAACGTGCTGAATGTTTATTAGTGAGGGCCCCTGAGATCAACACCTATGGAAGGGAGGGCAAGAGAGTAGAACTGGGTAGAAGGAGAAGTCAAGCTGCAAGGCAGGTCTGACAGCCTCAGCCAGCCCCACGAAGAGTCATGAACTAAAATGGTTTGTCAGAGGTGACCTGCCTTGTGCCAAAATGAGCCAGCTTAGGAAGGCTGTAACCTTGAAAAAGGTGAAGGTAACCTCTAAAGGGGCTGACAGCAGAGAGCACTCCCAGTAGCAGCAGCAACACATCCTCCCATGAAGTGAAATATGGACAGTGCATCGCTGAAAGCATGTTCCTGTTTAAGCAGTCAGTATTCCTAACAAGCAGCACATACTTGAAGCCTTACACATGCACACACACAGACGAAGGAACTCTGGTCCTATTGGGAGCTAGTTTCAATGCAGCTGTTAGACTCTTAGTCTTCAAACCTTCAGCAGTGAAGGGGAGTATCTGTCAGCATGAGCTCCTTTTGCCACAGTGTAGAGTCCCAGATGGAACATTGACTCATCCTGTCCAGTTCCTGCCTTAGCAAAGAACTGACTCCTTCTACTGCCAGGATCCTAAAAAGAATCCTTTATCTTTTTCGTAAGCTTTCCCACCTACTTCTGGTTCAAAACTCCCAGAGACAAAACACTGGATATGCATTTCCTCCTTCCCCTTCCCTAGGCTGGTCTCCCCTTCCTTGCTTTGTGTCAAAGTGGTTATGCTTTGCTCCTGGGACGGATCGTCTATGGCCTTGTGCTTCCAGACATTCTGGTAGTGTTGGTGCCATTTAAACAATGAGGAAAGCCAGATTCAGAGGCCAACAGGACATTCTGCTTGTGACGTCTATAGGCAAAGGAAGGATAGGAATTGGGTATAGAGAGGAGAAGAGAAACCCCAGCCTTGGAAGAGAGCAGAAAAGGGAACTGGATCTGAGGAGCGATGCAGAGTTGTCTTTTTATCTATGAGACTATAAAACAAATGTGAAGAAAAATTGTCCATATTTGTGAACCAAAAGAAAAAAGTTTGGCTCCCTAAAATTAATTCCAATTGCAGTCACTTATAAACCAGCTACTACCACTTATGCCTAATTACCACACAGCATAGTAACAACCGTACATGTCATAAAGCATGTGATCAATTCATTGATTGGAAACCTAAACTCTCCAACTATAGAGACAGCTAATATGCAAACACTTTGTGAATTTAAAAGTGCTGCAGAAATGGGAGCAGTTCTTGTCATTAGGTTATGAAGAATGTCTCTTTTTGTATCCCTCCTCATCTTTGCTGTTCCTAAACAATGGGACCCACATAGTTTAACTTCATTCATCTATTAGTCTCAAATTATTCTAAACAATGCTTTTTCTGATTATTATTATTATTATTATTGGCTATGATTGATTAAGTCCTTGCTACATGTATTTATATTGTGTATGCTTTACCATAATGGTTCAGTCAGGAAATCAGAGCCACTATAGGTAGTACAGGAATAAAAAGCTTCATATAGAAATGTAAGCTTGCCCAGATGTGAGAGAGGGTAAAGGAGTGAAAGTCTAGACAGTGACAGCCCAAAGACTGGAAAAAAAAAATGTTGCTAATGACTTCAGCCTAAAGCCTGTTATGGGTAGGGAGCTCATGGGTAAAGACTGAGAATCCTGCCATCACTACAGAGTGAGAGCTCATAGAAAGGGCTGTGGACTCCCACGTCTGGTGACCATGTCTGATAAGCCTCAGCAAGATTTACCCTGAGAACAATGGTCTCCCCTCATTTCTAACTACCAAGTCTTGCACAGGTTGCAAACTCAAAGTCTCATTCACTAACTCCAACCCGGAATTGCATAAGAAAGGAGATTCTGGCTGGGTGCAGTGGCTCATGCCTGTAATCTCAGCATTTGGGGAGGCCAAGGCAGGTGGATCACCTGAGGTTGGGAGTTTGAGACCAGCCTGGCCAACATGGCAAAACCCCATCTCTACTAAAGATACAAAAATTAGCCAGGCGTGGTCGTGGGCTCCTGCAGTCCCAGCTACTCAGGAGGCTGAGGCAAGAGAATTGCTTGAACCCCAGAGGTGGAGGTTACAGTGAGCCAAGGTCATGCCATTGTACTCCAGCCTGGTCAACAAGAGTGAAACTCCATCTCAAAAAAAAAATGAGATTCTGGGAAAGGTAGTTCCCAGCCTTAAACAGGCTTATGATGCTGATGCTGTGGAGCTATCAATAGGCTGTCCAGCATACAGACAACTGTATCTAGAATGTAGGTGTTACTAGACGACTATCTAGGATGTAGGTGCTACTGTAAATATTTTTTGGCAGATAGAATTCTAAGGTGTTTAATAACTTGCCTGAGGTCGCATGCTGATCAGTGATAGAGCTAAAAGTCAAACTCAGGTCGGTCTGATGCTCATGATCCTTTCCTAACATCTCTTCTCTAACAGTCCTTCAAAATCTACATGAGTACTGTTAATTGTCAGATTTTTTTTTCTGATATTATGTCCCTGTCTCTGTGACTACCAGAGGCATATATTTTGACTATTCTAGAACATTGTGGATAAGAGATATAGATCTTGGGACTAAAGCAACGTGTCAGGGACACATTCCTACTTTGGGGCCCAAGCTGGGACATTTCTGCTGCTCTCAGGAGCAGGTGAACTGTTAGGCAGCTTATAAAGCTGCATTATTAGAAAGTCCTTTTTCCTCCTCTGGTTGGAGAAAAATTAGTATCTATAGTCCTCAGTTCTCCAATCTCTTCCAAGTATGGTGCCTTACACAATGCTTCCTTGAATGTACTTTTGGAGAGAGGAAAAGGGTATGCGTTCTTTAACTTCAAATTGAATGTGAAGAGCTTCAAAGGGACCACTTGGAGAATTTCCCATGTGCTCCCTAGACTCTGTGATATGGAGTGGCTACTATCTAATTAGGGGAAATGCAGTGGGGAAAGTTTGCAGCTGGAGTTGCTGGTTTAACAGCAGAATGAAGAGAGGAGGGTGCCTTAAGAACAACATACATAACAGGACAAGAATGTGTGAGTTCTCTTATGGGCCAAGCTGGACAGATGGAAGGACCAACCTGGAGTCATATTCAATCCTACCTAACGGTATTGCCTGGAGGGGAAATGTGACCCAACTGTGGATTGCCAGAGTCCAGGTGCTGAAGATGAGATCAGTGTGGTCCCTGAAGTGCAGCCCTGCCCACAAAAAGGGAGCTGGAGTCAGAGGTCCTCACTGGGTAGGCCTCCAAAAACATCCCTCAAGGGAAAGAGCCAGCAATTGTGCACCTGCCGCCTCAGAGGAAATCATCAGATTACAAACTGCACAAGCCACAAAAGGCCTTTTTTTCATTAATCCTCTCTCCTCTGAAAATGTCAGAAATAGCATCTAGAAAGCAGAGAGCAGTAGAAGGAGAAGCAGAGAAGTAGAAATGTCAGTTGTGCATCTCTCCCAACACAGATATCCAAGCCCTAACCAGACACATGGTTGGGAAGATAGGGAGACAGGAAGAAGGGGAAAGGGAACAGACCAGAGTTTTATGCTGCATGTGAATTTTACAAATCATGAAAAGGATGGTCTTCTTGTGACTAAAAGTAACCAAAGGATTTTTTATTTCCTAAGTAGGAGTAACTGAAGAAGTTTGGAACCTAAATGAGATTGCATCCAGGAATGAGATTTAGCAGGGAGAAATGAGAAAGAATAAAGTCTTTCCCCTATTCAGTCCAGCTTGTAAATAAAATGATCATACCAATGTAATAGAAACAATGGGAGAACATAAAAGGACTCATAGAAACTGAAAACATTATAGGAGAATTTTTAAATGATATATAAGAAAAAGTAAAGCTGAGGAAACTTCTTGGAAATTAGAACAAACAGAAAATCAATTAAAAGACAACAAAAGTCAGTAGTCATCAGGAATATCCAGAATATGACATCATAATACCTCTGTTTGAAAAGAGAAAACCAGAAAAAAAAACGTAGAGAAGGAAATTAACAGAGAAACAATGCAAGAAATCTTCCCGTAATTGAAGACAAGAGTTTCCAAATTAAAAGTGCTCACCCTGCATATGCATTAATTCATTCTGTAAATATGTGATTGCACCTTTATGTGCTAGGTGCAGTTCTGGAACTACAGCAGACACTAAAACAAGGGAAATCCCTGCTTTGGAGCTTGCATTCTGCTGGAGGGAGACAGAAAAGAAAAGAAGAGAGAGGAGGGGAGGGGAGGGGAAGGAATTACATCATGTGTCAGATGGTGATAGGAATTATTAAGTAAAATAAACCAGCATAAAGGAATATGTGATGAGGGGGTTGGGGGAGGGATCACTGTTTGAGAGCAAATGGTTAAAGGCCTCTCTAATATGTGACATTTGAGCAGAGGGAGTGACAGATGCAGATATGCTAGAAATGTAAGCACAGCAAGGGCAAGGTTCTCTGTCTACCTTGTTTACTGATGTATCCCAACTACCTGTAACATTGTTGGTACTCAACAAACATTTGTGGAATGAATGAATCTGTTCCATATGCTGTTGAATTTGTTCCATATGGAACAGCATATGCAAAAACCCTGAGACAAGAACAAGAATGCTAATGTGTCTGGAGCAGAGGAAGCTCTGGGGGTAATGGTAGGTGATGACCTTGGAGGCTGTGGCTAGAACTTTGGATTTTATCCTGAGACACAGAAATCCGTTGCAGAGTTCTGAACATCATAGTGTCACGATACAATTTACATCGTTAAAAAACTTACCCTTGCATCTGTGAAGAAAATAAATGGCAGGAGGACAAGGATGGGAGCAGCGAGACTGCCCCAGTCCAGGCAAATACTACCAGTGGCTATGAGTAGGGTAGTATCAGTGGAGAAGTGATCCTATTATTGATAGATCTTAAAGCAGAGTAGGCAAGGCTTGCTGACAAGTGAAGATGCCACATGTATTTCTTTGCTAAATAAATAAATTGGGGGAGAAATTATATATTCAGGTTTATCCTCCTCAATACAGTGTATCTATCTCAAGGGCCAGATAAGTGACCTGATTTTAAGGCTCATTTCCAACCTTGATGATGCAGTAGTCCTCTCCTCACAGCTAGAGTAAAAGCTGTTGATTCTCCACTTTTACGCCTACAGGATTTTTTCTTTCACATGTGCACCCTTCCTTTTCCACATTACATCCTCCCTCTTTCTTCTATATTCTTAAGGCACAGGTCTCTCTTATTTTGTGTGTGTTGCAGGGGAAGTAGGGGGAAGACAAGCAAACCCTTCATTTGGCCATTCTGTTCTTTCTTCTTCATTTCCCTGACTAAACTTTGTCACTTCCCCCTCCAATCATGAATGAAGCTTTCACTTTTTTTTTTTTTTTTTGAGACAGAGTCTCACTCTGTTGCCCAGGTTGGAGTGTAGTGGCACCATCTTGGCCCACTGCAACCTCCACCTCCTAGGTTCAATCAATTCTCCCACCTCAGCCTCCCGAGTAGCTGGGATAACAGGCATGTGCCACAATGCCTGGCTAATTTTTTTATTTTTAGTGGAGACAGGGTTTCTCTATCTTGGCCAGGCTGGTCTTGAACTCCTGACCTCCAGTGATCTGCCCGCCTCAGCCTCCCAAAGTGCTGGGATCACAGGCATGAGCCACCACGCCCAGCCTCAGCTTTCACTTCTTAACCCTGACTTCCATCTGCATACCCATCACCAAACCAGTCCTTTCAAGGCAAGCCTTTGGGCTGTGCTCCAGTCTCCTTCACCCTCAGTAGGGCTCTGCACCCTTCACTGTGTTGACTGCTCATTGTAGGTCTCCCCTGGTATTCATCCTTGGTCATCTTCTATCCTATCTGCATGCATCCTCCCTCAGAAAGTTCCTCCATCCCCGTAACTGCAGCGAACACCTCTGCACTGAGGGCTATCAACCATAATGTTCAGTCTTGACTTCCATCAGAGCTTGGACTTCCTGAGAGGCAGTTAAGCAAAGTAGTGGTCTAGAATAAGCACTTGGGTTTAAACCCCAATTTAACTGTATAAACTTGGGGTCATCTTTAACTTCTCATCCTTCATAAAATGGGCATAATAAGAGCGTCTGTCTCCAACAGTTTCCATGAGGATAAAATGAGTTTACATGTGTAAAACACCTAGTGCCTGGCACACCGTAAATAATAAAGATAGTTATCATTGTTGGACATCACACTTTCACCACCAGCTCAATTTATATAACATCACACTCCTCATTTGTTTCCCTCCCCCTTTAACCAATTGTCCTCCTGTTTTTCCATGGTGTCTCTATTTCTCAGACTCACATAATTGAACATTTGTAATAATCTCTGACTTGCCCTTTACTTCAATTTCTTTATTCAGTCAGTTAACAAACAGTTCTTGCTAATTTTCTTACTCATTTTTCCTTTGCTGTGTCACTTAAATCTTTTGCTTTCCTCTTCTGCCTTCTGCTATGCCCCAGTCCAGTCCCAGGCAGCCAAGGCTACAGTCTCCATAGACTCAGCTCCCCAGCCCCAATAATGAAAATCTTCTTTAGATCCCAACTGTTGTTCTTTTCTTCACTCAGAAACATTTAGTGTTCCCTGTTTCCATTCCCATCAAGTGCAGAATCCTCCCACAAGAGAGCACTTTCTAGAACTTCCACCGTATGGCTCCATTCTGTACAACCTTATTTCCTTCCACTTTGCCTGCCCTGTCTCCCTACTGCACCAAGACCATGTCACATTCTTTCTGATCTCTGCTTCTTGCATGTTGTTCTCACCTAAATTTCCCTCCTTACTCAATTTCCCTCTACCAATCTCAATCTACCTGTTTGTTTTTCCACCCAGCTCAATCTCAGCTTCCTCCCTGAGGTCCACAAACCCACTTGACCTCATTCTTCCTATTACTTCAGCACCTGAAACCAATATTTGACCCTGATGACATACTGTAGCATGTTATTCCAAGTAGTTTCAAAATGTAAGCCATTTTTTGTGTGTTTTAGATTATAAAATCCGTTTTATAAAGTTCAGTGTCCCTGCCCCATCCTTCCCTACTCCACACCTGGGAAAGACATGAATACATAGAAAAGACTCATAAATTGGTAAAATATAAAATACTACTAATAATACACACTATACTATATGCCAAGGAGCTGTACATATATTAATTTGCTTAATCCTTACAATAATCCTATGTTAGAAATAGTAGAAATATTATTATCCTCATTTTATAACTGAGAAAACTGAGACACAGAGAGGCTAAGTAACTTGCCCATGATTGAACACTGACTCAGAGTAATCTTCACATATAGAGATGTGTGAAGGAATGCAAAAATACAATCTAAGAAGATTATACTGTAAAAAATACATTTA
The DNA here is from genome assembly GCA_963573385.1 of Cacajao melanocephalus. NCBI lineage: Eukaryota > Metazoa > Chordata > Mammalia > Primates > Pitheciidae > Cacajao > Cacajao melanocephalus. Next base: position 126,870 of record CAUYLG010029317.1, read on the forward strand.
AGACCCAAGGAAGAAAAATCCAAAATCTCACCCTCCTTCAGTAATACAACATTTCTGTACTTCTGACTTGTGAAGGGAAGGAATAAGTAGGAGTCACTTTTTTTTTCCTTTTTGATAGTCACTTTTTTTTCTTTTTTCTTTAGATGGTCTCACTATATTGCCCAGGTTGGAGTATAGTGGCGTGATCTCAGCTCACTGCAACCTCCGCCTCCCAGGTCCACGATTCTCATGCCTCAGACTCCCAAGTAACTGGGATTACAGGTGCCCACCACCGTGCCCAGCTAATTTTGCATTTTTAGTCAAGATAGGGTTTTGCTATGTTGGCCAGGCTGGCCTTGAACTCCTGGCCTCAAGCCATTTGCCCACCTTAGCCTCCCGAAGTTCTGGGATTATGGGCATGAGCCACCATGCCCAGCCAGGAGTCACATTTTTTTTAAGATGCAATTTGTCATTTTTTATTTTTCTGATTCTAAGTGAATCACAGAAGAAACCTAAAAAAGAAACCAGTCCCCCTGTCCCCTATTTTTAGGTGAGGTCAATAGGACTGCTTTGAGAGCTCACCCAGGCCCAGCCATCAGTCCATTATGAAATGAGTATCCCTGTACATTGGCAGCTGCCCAACTGCCCTATCCCAAAAGGGGATAGGTGTTATGTGGTGTGCTCTGATAGCCGCATTTCTCTCCTTTGCCTTGTTACAAAGGAACAGTTCTGGCTGTACACAAATAATGTAGTGCTACAGTAGCTTGAGTCTGTTTGAAGATCAGCCAAGTATCCCCCACAAATAGTAGCCAGTCTTCACCTACCTGAGCTCCAGGTCCTGTCCCTCCTCAGAAGGAAGTGCGAAGGGACTGGGTGATCTCTCGATGTCTGGCTGAGCAGCCAACACCCGAACACTCAAAGCGACAGCCCCGAACGCTGGGCTCTTGCCCCTATACTCGTCACCTCGCATGTGTGAAGAAAAGACTACAGCCCGTCTCCAGACTGAGGTGGCAAGTCAGAGTTGAACGAATCAGTCATTTTCCTGTGACCTAATTAGGAAGTTGTACCTCTTGGCTTTGGGTTTGAGAAGAGAAAACCAGTGGCCTGTTACCTCAGAAAACTGCCTGGTGAGAGGCCAGCTATTCTTCTCTGATTGCCACGTGGAGATTTTGCAAACCTGGCTAAAAAGTTCTTAAAATGGCTACATTTGCCTACAGTAGTAGGCACTTTTTAAATGAAATGGCAGTTAAGAAACCTTGTTATATAATGAATGTTTTATACCACCTCATTGGTATTCAAATATGTTTTTTTCCTAAGCTCAGATGATTTCCATCCGGGTAAAAGACTTCAGATTTAATTGTATCAAAAATAATTAAGTGACTCTGAAATGGTAGTTACCTACATGTCATTCTACCTCCAGTGAAATATTTGTGTGAGAGCATGTTTCAGCTGTCACACACGTTCTTGACTGACATTAAAGTGGATTAGTAGCTGTCTTGCCCTGGCATCTATTCTGCTTTAGTAGCTTCTATCCTCCAACCCCATTGAAAGTGACTCAAGGCACTACAGAATCCAAAGGCAGCCTGCCAGATTAAGCAGAGAAACTGCAGGAAGCATCCCTGCATTGTGAGAGAAAAGTCAGTGCGGTTCCCCTGAGATAGGAGTGCGTTCATGTAACCATGGTTTTTAATCTCCTCGGATACTTTCTCTGTACCTATGCATACCTTGTACAGTATGCTCAAAAGAAACATGATAATGGCTAACAGCTGGATTCTTTCTAGCAGTTTCTTATCAAGTGCCTCATAGTTTGCAGCTTCCCAGAACAAAGAGTGTCTCTGAGGCTTAAGCCCAGAAGCTTAATTTATAAGCTGAGTGTAATGAGCCTTGTCAGAATTATATTACCACTTGGCTTGTACCATAACATGTGTGTGGAGTGGCTATTATATACAAGGATGACTTATTTACACACTGGAACTTTCCATTTGTTAACTGTCTCTCAGCTCTGGAATTGTCATTTTGCTTTTGTTTTTATTTCAATAGCTGCCATTTAGCCAGCTGCCATGAAGATAGCCAACACCACCTGATTCATTTGGGGCTACGATTCATGTATTCAGGTTAAATCCATATCTTTTATCCACGTTGGGGAAGAACATGAAAGACCCTATACAACTGGTCTAACACCTGTGTGTTCTCTCTCTTAAAAGTTAATACCCAATTCAGCTTGGTGCAGGTTTTAAAATTTAAATAAAAAAAGAAAGTTAATACCCAAGTTAAATCTTGATCTATGTTGAATCATTTCAGTCCTTCCGGAATCCACAAATGCTAAAGCATTTGCCCCAGAAAACAGCCTGGAGCCAAGGTGTAATGAAGGCTTTCACTGGTCCCAGTGGACAGGGCTGCAAATCATCTTCCTTTCATACCCAATTGGCACAGATAAATAGCAACGGAACAGCATTTTGTCTCCGGAAGAGTATAATTTCCTTAAATTACCATTAGATAGGTACTAGTGCTGCATTCACTAGCAGCTTGTACAGGGCCAGACATATCTCGGGCAGACCAAACAAATCTTCAGAAGCAACCCACATGTGGAGAAACCATGATGCAAAGTTCAAAACCTCTTAAGAAGGTGGAGTAGGCAGAATCGTCCTCCCAGCTCAGCTGCCTGGGAAACTTGAGCTGATGGCACCTGAACAGCACCACGGCTTCAAGCAATGATGCCATCTTTTGTTCTCTGGTTTATTTTCCTTCCTAACTCCTTCTGTCACCTGCCTGTTCCCTAGGGACTGAGCTAATAGAAGATTGGTACCTCTGTCAGCAAGTCCATCTGGTTCATTGAAATTTATCTCTCACAAAGAGTAGCAAGTTGAAAGATGGGAAATGTGGCACAAAGTGGTCTAGTTTCTATAAGTCCCCCACAACTTTGTGGTTAAAAAAAAAAAAAGCAACAGCTTCCCTTTCACTGCAGCAGCAACCTATAAGGTAATGGATCATTTCAGGGCATTCAGATCTGGCCTACATTGGCACCGATATTTATCCATCTTTTTCTGGTATTTTATTCAGGTTAAACTTGTACTACTTCAGTGTGGCACTGAGAGTGACTTTCTTTCTTAATGTTCCCAACCTGGCGGGAGTGAACAAGGCATGTGCAAAAGGTAACAATGCACTCACCATATAAACAAAGAGCAAGGAAATCTATTTTTCCCTGTAAATTCCTGCTATTTTAAAGCAGTTGTGGTTGTAGCACTTATTCATTTTTTAACTATGAGTCGGATTTGCAGCATTCTCCTCCCTAGTCTGTGGCTAGAACAGCATTTTCTAAACTGTGGGCCCTAGTGCTAAAGAACACACAATCTGCCCGGGTTTGAATCCTCATTCTCCTACACTAGCTGTGTGAGTTTAGGCAAGTTACTTAATCTCCGTGTGCCTCAGTTTCCTCATCTGCAACATGGGTATAGTAGTATCTATTTCATGAGATGGTAGTGAGAATTAATTTAGTCAATATAGATGAAAAAATGTAAATACTGACTGGCTAATTGTAAGTATTATATATTATCATTATTATATTCTACAGAACAATAGTTCCAAGAGGTGTTTCTAGGGAAACAAGAGCCTGTGGCCAAGTAAGACTGAAAATGCTTCACACTGACATATGTCATCAAATCTACAAAGTTATTGATTACATACCACTAGGAGAGAAAAAGCAATGCCCATTAAACTAGGACACAATGCTTTCCCCAGGGATTTGGTGATTCTTCTGGTTTCAGTTGCATTGCTCCCTTGGTGTGTGGTAGGCACTTCTTGTGCACCTACCTTGGTAACAAAATATAGCCCCAGCTACTGGGTATCTTCTTTTCTTAAGTTCTATCAAGCACTTGGTTATTGCTTTGCAAGAAAATAGGAAACTGTAATGCTATGGGCTGAATGTTTGTGTCCTCCTAAAATTCATACATTGAAATCCTAACCCCCAAGATGATGGTAATAGGAGGTGGGGCCTTTGGGAGGTGATTAGGTCATGAGGACAGAGCCCTTATGAATGGGATTAATGCCCTTAAAAAAAGACCTGAGACAGGAATATCGTTGCCCTACAATGATGAGCTTTTCCTGGCTAACATCTTATATACACCCAACTGCTCTGCTTCCATAGCTTTTGACATATACAGTAACTTTTCATTTCAGTGCCAATTCACATACTTCAAAGAGCAATGAAACATCATTATACACTGTGCTAGGAATACATCTAACTCAGTTGATGTGACAACAGAAATAGCTATGGCCAACATCACATGTACCCAGGTAATGGCACCATGGCACAACTGCTGCCTGACCAACAACTAGTGTAAGATGCCACAGACTGTAAGAAGCATCCTACTTGAGAGATAATAAAATATGGAGAGACGTGCTGCTTAGAATTGATGAAATATTTATTTCCCGTTTAAGAGATCACCAGTTCATATTAGCATATTAAAGGTGCAAGGAAACCCTGCAGTAAAGATGTCCTCTTCCTTGCTTTAAGCCAATATATTGGACCAGACAGCCCTCTTTACAAGTTATATCTATCAACACATTGGCAAATTAATATCAACATATTCTACTGAAATAGAATCTAACAAATCTGAGCATAATCAAGTAATCACAAGGAATCTTTTCAACCACTTTATAGTCAAGCAGCTATATAGTCAAGCAGAAAGACGGATCCTGTTGTGGGATCAAAGACAGAAAAGTAGCTCCCACAAAAATCCTAGAGACTAATGATAAGTCAGTGTCTCCATATTCTTAAAGGAGACACTTGCTGGTCACACGTAATGGCTCACACCTATATGTCCAGCAATTTGGGAGGCCGAGGCGGATGGATCACCTGAGGTCAAGAGTTTGAGACCAGCCTGACCAATATGGTGAAACCCCATCTCTACTAAAAATGCAAAAATTATTAGGAGGCCAAGGCAGGCAAATCACGAAGTCATGAGTTTGAGACCATCCTAGCCAATATGGTAAAACCCTGTCCCAACTACAAATACAAAAATTAGCTGGGCGTGTTGGCACATACCTTTAGTCCCAGCTGCTCAGGAGGCTGAGACAGGAGAATTGCTTGAACCTGGGAGGCAAAAGTTGCAGTAAGCCGAGATCACGCAACTGCACTCCAACCTGTGCAACAGAGCAAGACTTCATCTTCGTCTCAAAAAATATATTAAAAAAAAGAAGACACTTGCCTGTGCCCAAGTCCAGAGTTTTTTATCATGATAAGACTAACTCCTTAGAACTGGTCAAATTCTGGTTTTGAGCCCTTGATATACATTAAGTCCTGAGCTTAGCACCAGAGCTACGAAATGCTTAGTGACCTCTGTTTCATCATCTGCAAAAAATGCAATAATAATAACACAATAATAATTGTGTTAATGTATGTATGCAGTGAAGTACTGTATATACAGCACTTCATATAGTGCCCGGCTTGGAGGATTGCCAGTGTCATTCCAGTGAGGGAGGTGGAAGGGAAATGCAGGAAATGCTGAAGGAGCATGAGCCACTGGGAGCCAAGGGGGCCACTGTCATTCCCCTGTCTCTTATTCTATAAGGGCAATTGCTATAGAGGCTGCTGAGTAAATGGCTTACTGTCCTCAGGTTTAGTTCTAACTTCAGATTCAACTCATTCACGTTCCTTTGTGCCCACAAAATCACAATAATGAAGTAAGGCTTTAGCTGGCTTGGCATCAGTCATCTGCCACCTGCATATGCTGGGGTTCAGCAGAGCCTGGCAATGACTTATTTCATCTTCAGGTTTGTATTTGGTGTAAGAACCCGCAGTGAGAGGGACATCATTTGGCAAGGGCAGAGAGGTGCATATAACCATTGGGAGGTGAGCCAGAGTCAGAAGTCAGCTCAGGGGCATTCACATCCAGCCCAGATCAGGAGCTAAGTAAAGGTGGCACCTTGAGTACTGGCCCCTCTGAGCTTGGGACCCTCCAGGACTTCGTGAGACATCTAGGCCACTTTAACTGGGCCCTGAACTAGAGTTAGAGCCACACCAGGTACACAGATTCTAAAGACAGCGATACTTGTTCCCAGGGTACCCGCTTCACAGCCATGCTCCTGGTTCTTTCTCCCTGTCCAAGAGGCTTAGCCAGTCACTCCTACAGTATTGCAGTGCTTCTCACACTCACAGCCACTTGGCGAGATATGTCAGAAGCTTAAACACTCAGCCTCCTGCTGGGAAAGAGAAACTAAGGTCAGAGAAAATGTTTAAAAGGAGAGTATTGGAAGGATGGGGAGACCATTAAATCAGAGCATGCTTTTTTCCCATTTTTCATTTTAAGTGACTCAAAAGTAGGGGAGGAAAAGGGAGAGACAATTCAACACTGTGAAAATGACCGCTGACAGCTATAAGCAAATGTCTGAATGTTCCCTTCTCTACAAGATATTACTGCTTTCTGTTATACAGTGTCAGATCTCATTATGTTCTTTTGATAACTTAACACTGCTTGGTAACATGGAAAACTTATTAAAAATATTCATTAGAGAATATGTTTCATTGCTTCAGATTAAGTGTTGTAATAAAGATATCTTGTATTTATGTGCCAAATATCTCTCAAAAGAATAAAGAATATCAGAGTTTTAAAAATCTGATTGAATTCATTTACAAACTGTTAACTAATAGAAACAACCTCATATAATATCTACCTGATGCCCCATAGGTGGGTAACTAGCGTTATTGATTTGATTTCACTCATCCTCAGGAATTAGAGCAATCTGCTTATGGTGCCTGCTTGCTTGCTTTTCTTTTTCTTTTCTTTCTTTTTGTTTTTTTGTTTTTTTTTTTTTTTTTTTGGACAGCGTCTTCCTCTATCACCCAGGCTAGAGTGCAGTGATGATCATATCTCACTGTATCCTCAAAATCCTGAGCTCAAGTGACCCTCCCACTTGAGTCTCTCAAGTATCTAGGAACAGGCACGCACTACCTTGCCCAACTGACTTTTAAAAAAAATGTTTGTGAGACAGGGTGCTGCCATATTGCCCAGGCTGGTCTTGAGCTCATGGCCTCAAGTGATCCTCCTGCCTAGGCCTCCCAAAGTGTTGGGATTATAGATGTGAGCCACTGTGCCCAGCCAACTGCTTAAAAATTGAAGCAAAACACTACACAAACATTGAAACTTCAGTAATAAAGTTGATAACATTAAGTTGCCTTGGCTTCTTCATGTAGGCATTAATGGGGATAAAGAACAACTTGTTGAATCAATAAAGATTATTCCCACACACAGGAGGAAAGGAAGAGCAAGGTAGAAGAGAACAAAGGAATAGAAAGCTATGTGTCCAGAATCACAGGAATGAGTGCAGGATAATAAAAGAGAAGAAAGATGTAGGTGTAGAGACAGGAGCACATTCAAGGAAAAGCTTAGTAGTAAAGGCATTTACTTAGCAGCAAAGGCATTTACAAACCAGTGAGGGATCTTAAAGATGGTCAGAAAAGGGAGCTAAGCATTTTTGTGACAGCATCTGGAACTGCCTGGAGGATGGAGAAAGGCCCCGGAGAAAAAAGTGACATATATCATTGGTTTCCATGGTGATGATGACAGTGTCACTATCAGAGCATTATGACTTCAGAATAGAAATGAGAATATAATAATAGCATACACTAACATCTCCCTTTTAAATCCCTCCCAAAGCTCTTAGTATTTGTTCGTTAATTTTCATGACACCTGTGAATCAGAGAGTATTACCTATTTTATTTTAGGAATCAAAAAATCAAAAGCAATTGAAATGGCCACAATACCTGGAAAAGTATATTGCTGCTAATCTTTCAGCCTGTACTATAAACTTGTGGGATAATTGATATGAAGGCTATTTCACTGGTGCTTAAGCTAAATAATATGATGAGTGTTCAGAGCTAACCATTTTTGGAAAATGTACATTGGCGCACTGGAGAGAAAACTTTCTAACGAATGTTCTTAGATTTCTTCTTTACTTATAAAACACAAGAAAGCAGAAATTTCAGCCTTTTCAACAGCTGAGCATTGTTTTCCAAATGTTTTGCATTGAAGATTGCCTGTCTGTCTTCCCCATTTTGCAACTGGTATTCTTTCAAGCTTTTAAAATTTTTTTCTGGGCTTTGTTTCACTTGACTCTTCTTCCCCCTCCTGCTCCCCTTACTTAAATCATCTGCTCCATAACCTCCTTCAAACATACCCTCAAAACCAGGGGTGGGACCTATGACTATATCGCTATAAAATTCTTATTACTACTCATTCTTAGAATGATTAGGATACTCATTAACATGGAGAGGAAATTCATATTACAGTTGAAGAAGTTTTGGAATCAGGCAAACTGGGTTCTAATCCCGCCTCTGCCACCTACCAGCAAAGTGACTTTAGACCAACTATTCTTCTGATCTTAATTTTCTCCATCTATAAAGTAAAATTATATTTGTATCTATTTCCCAGGGTTGTTGTGAGGATAAAATCGGATAATGTATATAGAGCATTTAGCAAGAGTTATTTTTTTGTCCTGAGGCCAGGAAAATGCAGGCGTCCCTGTCTAGGCAGCTCTCCTTCCAATTTCTCATACCCTATTTTGCAATCCCCACCTTGACTCTGAAGTCTTTTAACACTAATCTCCTTTCAGGGGTCTCTCTCTGTTCCCATCTTGAAGACAAAGAGCAAGAATGCTCAGAAAAGCTATATTCACATTCAGTATCTATTGGGACCTCAGGAAGTGGCTGAGGGACTATAAATCCAGAGACCAAAATTTTATTGTATTTCCTCCTTCCAAACCATGTGATCTTGGATAAGCTGCTTCTCAGATCCCCAATTTTTTTTCTGTAAAATACCTACTTCATAGAGATCTTATGAAAGTTAAAAGTGATTATGAATGTAAAAATGGCTTATACAGGAGCATAGCACACAACAGATGTTCAATAAAGTGTGAACTGAACGTGATTGTGAATTACAAATATTTCCTATCATTCTTACTTTCCTAGAATTTAACAGTAATTAAGTAAATGTTGATATATCCTGTGATGCAGTTGCTAAAATCATACAGTGGAATATTAACATAGGGAAGATACTCGTGTTCTATTACTAACTAAATAGTATTTTATATTATTTTCATTTTTTAAAAAACACTCAAACACATACACACGAAAAGGATTTTTGCCAAACGTCAACAATAATTTTCTCTAGGTGATGGTCCTATGAGAGGGATGTGTGTGTGTTTCTGTTTTCTTTTCTGTACTAAGCATGAATCCTTTTCTATTTGGGGACAGAAAATTAAAATAGAAATTTTAAAAGGAGTTATGGCAAATAAAACTCTAAAGTATTGTATGATGGTTCTTGGGTCCATAAAGTGTGACAATGGAAGGAGGGTAGTAAAAGCAGCAGGGAATGTGGAGAGAGTAAGGAGAAGCCAAGAGTGGGGGAAGGGAGAGGGAGACAAGAGGTCAGAGCGAGGATGCAGTAAGTCAGAGATCGACAGAGTCAGAGCAGCCTTGTCTTCCAAGTGTTTGTTGCTGAGATTGTCAAAAAGGCTTTGGAGATACAGGGCCATGTCTCAGCCATGCAGGCCACAAACATTCAAAGTTCACTGGGGAACTGGGAGCCGGAGGAGTTCTGAGCCCAGGAGGCTTTAGATGCCCTGCTTTTTCTGTCTCAGATCCACAGAAAGGGTGATTTATTTGCCTGCTTACGCAAAAGCTAACGGATGACCTAGATGGCCTCCCATGTGGCTTTCAAGTCTAGGAGACTGATTTACTAGGGTTTGATTTATTCTCTTACAATGAGCAATAAACCAAAAACTATCGCCACTAGGTGGCATGCCCCAAATATTATTAAACTTCGAAACTGGCGGAAAAGTTGGTATCTCAGGGAACCACACACACCCTATAAGTCAAAAGCACTGTCAGAGGCAATGAGATGATCATGGAAGATTTTCAGTTTCTAACTGTTAAAAACAAAAATCATCAAGCAAAACCACTATAACAATAACACACACTCCTTTCCCAAGTAATATATTAAATGTGTTTCTCATGGACACATCCTGGAGTCCCCTTGAGAAACATGGCCCCATCCCCTGATCAGTGACTATAACAATCTCCTTCTTTCCCAACCAAAATAAAGAAGTGCCCCTATAATATTCCCAAAGCAGAAGTAGGTCTCTGATGTCATCAAAGAATAATGTCCAACCATAGATACAAGATCAGCATGAGTTGACGTAGGACAAGAAATTCCCCACACAGGATCTGTTATGGTCAAGAAAAGACAAGAATGGTACCCAGGCCAGCAATCATATACTCCTTTTGACCTAATAATCTTCTCTCTCTAAATATCAGTGCTACTGTCAGGATCTCTATATTAAGCTAGAGCTATTAGTCATTTACACCTTAATATGAATTAGTTTTCTCTGCTGTCTTTTCTCCTGAATGTTACAAGTTATTGGTTATTCCATAAGAACAAAATTTTGGTTGAATAGCTAAAGAGAAGAATGATTTTAGAGCACATGAAAGGAGTACCCAGAAAGGATAGGACAGGGTAGGGCCTCGAACTTGAGGACTCTGCATATGACTGCAGAGGGTCACCAAGCTCTTGGCATTTTTGAATGAGGAGAGGAGAGTGTAGATGGAGAAATAATTAAAGAGAAATGCTGAAAGAAAGGAATGTGGCAGGACACAATTTGCATAATACATACATTTGCCTAGGACTATCTGGATGCCTAGTGATGAAATGTGAAGAAATACAGGCAATTTGGTATTTTCCAACTATGTAACTCTAACAGGAAATTCCCTGAATTCTCCCATATTTAAATAAATTAAATATATGAGATGTATGAGATGTAACAGTAAATACAAGGGCAGATTTTTTTAAGCAAACACACATGTATAGACACACAAATGGGTTATTATCCCTTTCAAAGTATTCACCCATTTCAATAATGCAAACCATTTTCGGAACTCCACTTTTTAAATTGATTTTAGCAACAGACACAAAGCTTTTGAAAAGCCAGTGCTAACAAAATAGCATTCTTTTTGAAACTGGATTTCATTTGTTGAAAGAGTCAAAAGTTGACTGGGTGTAGTGGCTCACACCTATAATCCCAACACTATGGGAGGCAGAGGCAGAGAGACTGGTGTTCAAGATCAGCCTTGGCAACATAGCAAGACCCTATCTCCACAAAAAAAAAAAAGTCATTTGGTGGCCTGGTGCAGGGGTTCACACCTGTAATCCCAGCATTTTGGAAGGCTGAAGAGGGAGGATTGCTTGGAGCAAGAAGTTCAAGACTAGCCAGGGCAACATAGTGAGATCCCATCTCAATAAAAAATAAAAAAATTTTAAAAAGTCATCTGGAGCTAAATTTGGCAAGTAGAAAGGATAATCAATAAGAATGTTCCATTTTTGGTCAAAAATGAAGCACGATTTGGAAGTTTGTGCTCTGGCATCACTCTAGGCCACAGTCCCTGTTCCACCATTTTATTAGTTCTGTGAACATAAGCAAGTTATGAAATCATTCTGTGCCTCAGTTCTCTCATCGATAAAATGAAGATGATAATAATACCTACCTGATAATGTTGCTACTAGATTAAATGGCATAACGCATATAAAATACTTACATGGTATGGGACCCATGCCAAATAAATAGTAATAATGTTAGTAGTGGCAACAGTAATAATAGTAGAAGTAGCAGCAGCTACAGTAATATGTAGCTTATAAACTCAGAAGCAATTTTGAAAATACATAGCCTGCCAACTAGCAACATTCAATAACTGCACCAATTTGTATATGTATTCTGACATATTTTTTTAATCTCTTTTTGTTTCTTAACCCATTCTTATTTAAACTCAGGTAGCACATATTTTTCAAAAAGCTCCCTCCAATCAGTGAAGAATACTCAGAGAGGCAGCTTCGCACAAAGGTTTTAAATTATTGTACCAATACATTAGAATTCATTAAGATGCTTTATTATCTAGACATGTCAAATTATACGTCTTTTAATTCACAATAAAGATGTATCAAGCAAATGCCAATCATTTTCTAAAAACTGCTAAAATAGATTAAATCAGTTATTGACTAAAATAGATCTATTCAATCAATAAATGATTATTGACCATAAATTTTGGGCTGTATGGGCTGGCCTCTGGGGTAACAACCAGAGATATATGAATGAACCACACAGATACAGCATACCAACAGGAAGTTCTTGGATTGTCAAAACTACTTCCAGCTAAGGGACACACACACACACACACACGCACACACACACACACACACAAGACACCCCTCTGGACACTAGCAATAGTGGTTGCCTCAGAGGAGCAACCATTTAATCCTACTTTGAAGTGTTCAAGTTACCTTTGCATGCATTACCTTTTCAAAAAGTAAACAAAAGTTAAAAATTTTAACTTTTATATAAAGCAAAAAATGTAGTTTCTTCAAACCTGTGATGCTGATTCATCTATTTTAATGATGTGAAATCTTTGTGCTTAACTCTTCACTTAGCAAGAAAATTAAGTCATTCACTTCAATATAATACTGTTATTGATCCCAGCCTATTATTTACTCCTAATTTCCCTTGTAAGCACATAATAACAGCTGTGCAACCCATCAATCCACATGCCACAGTGCTGGCCTGTTGAAATGCTTTGCTAAAGAATTTGGTCGAGGAGGAGTTATCAGGATCCCTTCATCTGGCTGGGTAACCGTTTCCAAAGTTGGTGAGCAGAGTCTGCAGCCGACTCAGCATAGCCATCCAGCATCCTCCTCATCCCTCAGGTGCATGTCTCCCCAAGGCACTAAGCAATGACCTTCCTCCATGAACGCTAAGGCTCATTTTCTTCTTTGACGCTCACTGCTACATTCTTAACTCCAAAGAGCAGTATGTCCTTCAGCTTTAAACTTGTCAAAAAAAAATCCATAAATCAATTAGCAAACGTTTATGAATCATCTCCCACATTCAACGTACTATGATGAATGTTTTGAGGATGTCAAGAAATACAAAATGTGGTTCTAAATTATAAGAGTTTATTGTCTAGTTGGAGAACTAGAACACATAAAAATTCAAAACATGAAATCATACAAGTAGAATACTAAAGGTAACCAATTAAGAGGTTAAGGGGGAAGAAGTAATAATATTTATCAAATGGTTATGCATTGTATATTGTACTACTCGGGAGCTTCACATGTCCATTTCACTTAATCACCTTTCCAGTTCCACTCTGAACTCCATTTTACAGACTTGGAGGTGAAGAAAGTTGCCTAAAATCACAGATGATCATGGAAGAGCCTGCATTAAAACTAAAGTAAGTCTCATTCCAAGGCCCTGCTCTTCTGACTCAAGCTTTGTCGTCCCAATATATACCATGCTCCCCATAGAAAATAAGTGCTCTAAAGATTAACTGGAACAAGTTATCACTTTGAGTGGTAACATAAGTCATCATGAATAGGATGTGAAGTTTGGGGAAAGCTTTAAAGTGTTTAAAAAGCCAAGGATGAGTAGAATGTTATAAGGTGGTCGGGCACAGTGGCTCACGCCCGTAATCCCAGCACTTTGGGAGGCCGAGGTAGGCGGATCACCTGAGGTCGAGAGTTCAAGACCAGCCTGACCAACATGGAGAAACTCCATCTCTACTAAAAGTACAAAATCAGCCAGGCGTGGCTGATCTCACAATTAATTATTGCCTGCCTCCCTCCACCAAAATGTCAGTTCCACGAGGGTGAGGATTGTTATTTCATTCATTCTCAGCTTCTTGAGCAATGCCTGATGCATAGTTGGCATGCAACAAATAATAGTTGAATGAATTCATCTGTCTGGTAGTCCTTGGCTGGAAAAAGTTTTTGATTTTTTTTGTCTTTATAAAGCAAAGACGAAACTAAATTACCTGCCAAAAAGACAAAGAAAAATGCATTTAAATAAAACTTAAAACAAGTGACAAAATTAGTATAGTAAATCTCACTTTTATTTTTTTAATTTTATGTGTGGGTGTATATTATTGAACACTAACTAAATGCTAGCAGCTTGATAAACAGAATATACATGGGCTATGTACTATACTGTTATATAAATGTTCATATTGCATAATAAAAGCCCTGGAAAACACACACCAAACTGTCAGCCAGTGGGAGTGAGGTTCGAGGGAGTGAGAAAAGACTCGCTTTTACTTTACACCGTTCTTCATTAATTGAATACTTTACAATGGAAATATTTTATAAATACAAAAAGAAAAACATCTGAAGAAACTCACTATCAGTGCCCTTTCTACTGAAAATTTTTCATCTTCAGTTTTAACTTCTCACAGAATCCTTTCCTTTGGACTTTAGGCTTCCAGGCCTGTGCTAATTGCACTTTCTCAGGAATTCGTTCTTGGCGACCACAGAAAATAGTACAGGTATCTGTGCTACCCAGAAAGCAAAGGGTTGTGGTGCTTTCTTTTTTCCTTTGAGTTACGTTGCAATTGGCGCAGTTATGAAATGAGAAATATTGCACACAAGATTGCCACAATCCCCATTTTTGGCCTATCTTTAAGTCCCACACATTCTTTTAAGATTTCTATCGCCTCAGTATCGTCGATTTCCACATCCACAGCCTAGCAGCGTGGTGCAATCGCCCTTTGCGATGCCACAGACCCACAGAAGGATGCTGCCCTGCTGCAGTTGTCACAGCACACAGGGCTTTCCGCTTCAGCTGGACAGAGGCCCAGCCAGGCCGCAGGGAGGATTCCGAAGGTCTCTCTGCAAAGGCCCGGCCTCTCAGACCGAAACGGCTCCACCCAGGCAGGAAAGGACACTGTATGTGGGGCAGTCGGCCTGGGCCCCATGGCTCGTGTTTGTTGCCGAGTTGGGCAATGTGGGCTGCGGTTCACAGGGCAACAGAGACTTCACCACCTAGCTATCACTTCGGGGCTGGTGCGGGAGAAAAGGGCTGCTTCTGCGTCTTGGTGACCACGCCCTTTCCCAGGCTGGGCCCACAGGAAGTCGGGCCGGGAAGGGAGGAGGCACTGCGAGCTGTGGGAACCATACGGGGCTCCTTCACTGCTGACAAAGATCTTCTCCACCCCCACCGAGACACTAGCTCAGAACCAGCTTTCCTCCTCCTCCGCAGCCCTCATGCCTTCGATGGCTGACTTGTGGGATGTTTACACTCATTTTTTTCATATTTAAGGGGGTGTGGGTGCCAGATCAACTTGCTCACCACTCAGACCGCACACTAGAAGCCTTATGTTGAAACTTGTTCAGCCTCCATTAATCAAATCATGTAAGTGGAGAAAAGTAGATAGCATTGCACACACACATATGCATACACAAGCATACAGACACACATATATCCATACAGATGTGTATATGTGTGTGTGTAAGTCTATCTAGTTTTCTCTTTATACATATATTTAAAAATTATGTGTGTGTATATATTTAAAAATAATATATATACACATATATATAATTTTAATTTATATAAATTAAAATTTAATTTATATAAGATAAATTAAAATTATATATAATTGTGTGTGTGTGTGTGTGTATATAATTTTAATGCTAATAGTGTTTGCCAAATGCTTGGTTTCGGTTGTCTGCTGGTGGAGTGTACAATCTTGGTACAACCTCTTTGAAAGGCAACTTGACAACAGGTATCAAAAGCCTTAAAGGTTTTCATATCCACCAGTAATTCCACTTTAAGAATTTAATCTTAAGAAATGGAAAATATGTATGCAAGGTTGTTCCTTCGAAGGTTACATCTACAAGTATACACTAATTTAAAGCCATTCAAAATAATGTTTTAGAAGGTTTTTAAAGCCATAAAAAAGTCACCACAATAAATCAAAAGCCCTACATTTATACAAAAATGGATATATTCTCATGTAAAAATATGTGTGTGCATATGCATATATGCACGTGAGTGCTTCTGTGTACAAAGAGAGAAGGAGCACTTCCTTTCTCTTGAACTACCCTCTGCCCTTGGCTTCCAATCACTGCGTTCTTTCCTAGCTTTCTTCCCATGTTCCATGCATCCTTCTCCTCTTCCCAACCAATCCATATTGGAGGGCTCAGTTTCCATCCTCAGACCTCCTGGCCATCCACATGTCACTCCTGAGACCATCTCCTCTATATCCTCTCTATGCTGATGATCCTCCAGATAAAATCTCCCTGCCCATCCGCTTCCCCTAAGCTCCTGACTAGAAATCATCACTCAGTTGTGAAATTCTTATTTGGCCTTCTTATATCCAAAATGGAACTCTTGATTTCCATTACTATCTCCTCCCCCCTCCCCCCTCAACACACACACCTGCTTCTGTTTCATTGCTTTCCATCTCAACAAATAGATCTTCATTTCACCTGAGATGGGGCTAGAAACCAGGGCATCATACGCTTGATGCCTTCCTTCTCTCATACCTTGCATCCAACCCATTAGTAGCAAGTCCTGTTGTCTCTATGTTCGAAATATGCACCAAATCCAGCCCCTCTTCTCATCAGCACTGCCCACTCCTCTGCCACCAGTATCTCTCCCCTAGACTTCTACGAGAGCCTCCCCGTTAGTCTCCCTGAATCCACACTACCCGCCTACAATCTGTTCTCCATAAAGCAACTAATGATCCTTTTATAAAATAAATCACATCAGAAGGCATGAAACCTATAAACAAAATGTTAAAAGTTATCCAGGAATGATGAGATTATGAGCTGTTCTTATTTTATTCTGTCTGCTTCTCTACTATTTGTCAAATTTCTAACAATAAACACATTTCACTTTTACCAGTAAGAAATCAAAATGTTGTTTTGAAAAAAACAAAATTACAGGTTTCAGGCTGAAAGGGTAGGAGTTTAGCTCCCATGAATCAGCCCTGGCAAACCAATACCAAGCAAGCTACAGAGCAGTAATGAGTTCCCAACCTCCAAAGGCAGCAGCAAGAAGTAAGGAGGGATGTCCTAAACCAAGGCAGCAAATACACCGCACTTGTGATGCCACCTCTGCCTCCTATACCACATAATAGACATCGCTATGACTGGCACCATTGCCAGCTGAGCCTGGATGCAGCCTTACATCCTTCTCAACGCAGAGGCAGCTACTATCATTCAATATATGTGCTTATATTCATATATTCAATATATGACACTTAAAAGTAAACATATTTACTGTGTGTACTAAGCATTTTACCCCAGGATTGTGGGGTTAAATATTATGCTCTTTATAAATGAATATAATGCACCAAATATTTTGAAATTACTTTTACATCTAAAATCTCATATATCTTCACAAAACCTCAAAAGGTAGGGAGAGCAGATTTTTTTTAAGTTTTAATTTTAAGATCTGGGGTACATGTGCAGGATGTTCAGGTTTTTTACACAGGTAAACGTGTGCCATGGTGGTTTACTACACCTATCAACCCATCACCTAGGTTTATTTTTTTGAGGCGGAGTCTTGATCTGTCGCCCGGGCTGGAGTCCACTGGCACAATCTCAGCTCACTGCAACCTCCACTTCCCAAGTTTAAGAGATTCTCCTGCCTCAGCCTCCCAAGTAGTAGCTGGGACTACAGGTGCGCGCCACCACGCCCGGCTAATTTTTTGTATTTTTAGTAGAGGTCGGGTTTCACCGTGTTAGCCAGGATGGTCTCGATCTCATGACCTCATGATCCATCCACCTCAGCCTCCCAAAGTGCTGGGATTACGGGCATGAGCCATTGCATGCAGCCCTATCACCTAGGTATTATGCCCAGAATGCGTTAGCTGTTTTTCCTAATAAGAGCAGATATTTTTACCCCCACCTTAATAGAACTGAGGGCCACATCACTTAAAGTCACACAGCAGAGCCCTGGTCTCTTCATTGCCACATTCCCCGGTGCTTTTCTGTGGTTCCCATAAACCTCTGCAGGCTCTGAGAGAGGTCAGAACCTCACACCACAGCAGAGATTAATGTAGGGGCCAAGGATAGCACCGAGCCTGGACAGAGATGGGCCGCAAGTGATGCATAGTCTGTTACTATTGACAACTTTGAAAATAAATAGTGAAGAAACAGATGAAGTGACGTTCACAAGTTTCATAACAAAAGCCATCATCCTCTTCAGGGGCAGGGCCTCTATAAGCCAAACATGTTTGTTAGTCACCATAGCAACCATGAACTGCCCGCCATGTGTCCATTTGACCTATTCCGAAGTAGCTTTTTTAAAGGACTCCCAAACCTGCAAAGAACAGATTGCTCAATTGGCTTTAGCATCTTTTCACACTTTGCTGTTCCCTTCTCTGCGATTGTACACAGGTTCAATGCCCAAGAAAAATGAAGTGGCCACATGACCGCCAGAAAGCAAAGTTCAATTTTCCACTGCTGTCGCATCTGTCTGAAGTAAGCCACTTACTCTGTAGGCCACTAGACAATTCTAATTGCTGTCAGAGATAGTTTGACCTCTGTCCTTGGCAAGCCAATTCATGAAACTCCTAGGGCAGGAAATAAGTGGAGAAAACTCATATTCCCAAAGGAATGGGTGTGGTGCTCTCAAATAGAAAAGACTGTCATGAAGATGCCTCTTTCTGTAACATGTAGGACCACGTGGCAACATCAGCAATTGGAGACGTTTGTCTTCGATTCAGTCCCAGCTTTGACTTCCTTCCCCTCACACATACACCTCACCCTCCCATTGATTGCTCCACCTGCTCCCCATCCTTCTAAGGCAGTCTCTGCCTCCCCTCTTCAGACACCCAAAGGTTGGATCCTTTATATAATTTTCTCACCTTCATGCCTTTTTTGTAATAAAATACTCTGTCTCTTTGGTGAGACAGTAAGAGACAGTGAGAGAGCCACTCTTTAGCCAGTGAATTTTTCTGATATTATAATAAGACTAATCCTGATCGAAACTCACTTTACATATTTTCGATGCAGGGGTGGAGGGAAATGTAGAGTGCCTGGATCGTGCTACCAGCCCCACCTCCTTCAACCTTATTCTGCCCCCATCTGCCTTAAGACCACAGCCCCCAGGAACCAGAGAACTGTTTCACTTTGCTGCAAGAATGTCTTTATCCAGCCCCCAGCCACTCCTGCTACCCCTACTGTTGGCAAAGGACAGCTTAAGACCTTCAGATATGCGGGGTGACAGTGATTACGCCATAGCGCATGCCACTGCTGAATGAATCATAAGTTGAAGTCCGAATCCCAGGACTGGAACACCGTGCTGGCCCTCCCACTTGTTAATGATATGAGTGGACTCTAATTTCTTCTTCAGTATAATAATTGCTACCAAGTGCTGTTTGCCTATATGATATTAACATAGCACTATCAGGGAATACCATGAATGCCAATTATAGATGCTGGAGAGGTAAGGGGAGATGAGAGAAACAAAGTGTGGTTTAGCTGAATGAAAGCTATACTGTATCAATAAATTGTTTATAGGGTGTGCCTTATTACCATGGAACCCAATAACAATTAGGGGCTCTATTCAAAATGTGCCACACTAAGTTTGTTGTGAATTTAACTCAGTTTTAACAATTGGATCTATGCTGGGCCATTTGCTTACCATCAAAACAACAAAAAAAGGACACCCTTCATCCCCCTTCCAGGAAGAAGGGAAATGGTATCTCTTTTTCTTTTTTTTTTTTTTTTTAATTCTTCAGATAAGACAGTGGAAGAGGTGATTTATTGTTTGGTTGTTACACTCAGCCACAAGTAAACACAGAAATAGTCCAGAATATCACAGGTCCAGGGCAAAGGACCAGCATGGGCAGTTTTGGTTATGAACAAGGTGGGTCTCAGAGGTGATCGGCAATCAGATGGCAATGAAGTTCTAGATCCATTGAGACACGCTCTAGACAGTAGCATGCAGTCTTGCAACTTGTGCCAGCATCCCCAGTGTCTGGCATTCCACGTTCCTGCTCCTGTGGCCTCCACGGTGCAACAAGCTAGCAGTTTACTTGGACCTCTGCCTCATCCTTCTTCTTTTGTGCTTCCACCTGCGCATTCACTTCTTCCTCCACTTGGCTCTCATGGCGCAGAGATTTCCAAGAAAATGGTGTGAAGGCTGACAGCGGGAAATGGTATCTCTAACCTACCTCGTACTACAGTGTCCTGAGTTGTCCAGCTCCCATTTGCACTTCTCTGTGTTACATTGGGCTACTCACAAACCTCCCAGCTCCACGGATCCCATGAATTCCCAGGTTTACTCAAGGGCCTGGACTGGGCAAAGGGAAATAGGGCCCTCTGGGCAGACAATGATGTGGCTTAACTGAGCTGACAAATGCTGATCAAATGGCTGGTATTCCACAATGGGAAGTGAAGGCAAAGAAAGGGAAGCAGGCAGCAAGCAGGTGGGTGAGGAGGAAGTTGTTTGCACTTGAAATGATCAGTGACAACATATTCTCCTAAATCACCGGATGTTCCTCAGATCTACTGTTATCCTAAAAATGGCAGCTCTGGAGCCTGCATGTTTTAGGAGCAAGGTTTCACATCTGGGTCAGCCACTAGGCTGGATGTCAAAACACAAGGAAACAGGATAACTCGGGGAGTGTAGTCACACGTTTGCTGCCTGATAATCATAGGGTCCCAAAACGACAGTCTTGGAAGGAGTCTAGTCCCCCACACCCAGCAGAAAGTATTCAGTCATAGGGTGAAGATAAAAACATGCACGAGAACTCACCATGTGGATTCCCCACTCCCAACTCCACTCCCACTCACAGATATTTCAGTCATACTCCACCAGGGCAGGGAGGCGTGTCCCAGTGTCCCACTGAAGCAAAACAAGACAAGGGCCTCCCAATGCCCTTTGAGTGAATTCCAAACCCATGATCAGGGCGTGCAAGGCCTGGCAAACCTCTCCTGGTGCTGCTGCCCCCTTGCTCACCTGACTCAGCCCCTCTGGGCTCCTTTCCACCCCTTTTCCCTTTCTCAGAGCCTCTGCATATGACGTTTCCTCCGGCTGTGCCTCTGACACCACCTCTCTTCACAAACATCCCCAGTTCCACATACATGTCCCAGGGCCTTCCACTCCTTCAGTCACCCAGCCAACGCTATGGAGGCCCGCAGTGGCCAGGCACAGCAGTGAACAGCAAAGCCCTGTCTTCATGGAGCTTACATTCGAGCTGGCAGAGACTGGCAATAAACAAACCAAAAAAGAGTATAATATTCTATGGAGATGAAAGCACAGTAAAGAGTGAAGGGAGTAAGCAAGGGGGAGGGAGGGGGGTACTATTATCAAAAGATCTTTCCCGAGGTTCTCTCTCTTAGCCTTTGTCTATTTTTTTCCTAATGCCCTTCACAATATGTAACTCTCTAATGTATGGGTTTGTTTGTTGTTGGTTTTAATCTGTCATCCCCAGTAGTATGTAAAGTCCATGTGGGTAGGAACTACTGCTGCCTTATTTTCCATGTTTCCCAGCACTTCTACCTGGACTAGTAAGTCTTTGATAAATTTGTAGGATGAATGGAGGAAGGAAGGCAGAAAGGAACTGAGAGAGGGAAAAAGGGAGACTGGGACGGAGAGGCTGAGAACTATAGGGAAAAGCAAAGAAATCAGAGAGCCAAGAAAAACACAAGGTGAGTGAGAAGATTGCCCTCAGAGGTTGGTGTGTGCAGGCACATGCACATGTGTGTGTGTGTGTGTGCGCGCGCACAGGTGCATGCACGTGTGTATGGAAGGGTAGGAAATGCAAGTGGAGGTTGCCCTAGGTCCATTTACAGAGTTTGAAATAGAATAAACAGCAACTGAAGAGTTGTCTCACTCCCCTGAAAGGAGAAAACAAATGCTCAGAGTGCTTATATATGCTATCCAAGGTTGCACAGCCTGAGGGGGGAGAACCAGGAAAGTTTGCCCTCCACAAACTGCCCTTGGAAGGAAGTGAGAACAGGGGCAAGTGTTGGCCTGAGTACTCGGTGCTGCTGCCTCTGGGAGGTCCAGGTTCTTTGAGAGTTTTTAGTGGTTGAGAAGGAAGTGACTTTGGGGAGGGTACATGAAATGAGCACTTGCATAAATTGCTGGTGCCAATAGTAATTGATAAATAACACTTTGAGAAGGCAATTGGTTTGGATTAGAAGTCCATAATGCTTGCCTAGCAAATCCTGAGTGTCTTTGAAATTTTACTTAAGATATTGTAAGGGAATACTTCAAATTATGAAAAAACCTTATGCCCAAAGATATCCAGATATTTATAGTAAAATTATTCATAATTTTCAAGAAGCTAAACCACCTAAAATGTCTAAACGTCCAACAGTAGAAGATTAGGAAGCAAGAGTATATCTACTTGTTGGAATAGTATACAGTTATTAAAAATGAAGTATATGAGGATTGGGTATAAGTGAAAATACTTCATACAATGTTAAGTAAAAAGAATTAAGATGAATATTGTTACATGATATGATCTATAACATGAAATTTGCACAATTATTATATCTATGTAAAATAAAACACAGTGTAGACAGGGCATGGTGGTTCACACCTGTAATCCTAGCACTTTGGGAGGCCGAGGTGAGTGGATCACCTGAGGCCAGGAGCTCCAAGACCAGCTGGTCAGCATGGTGAAACTCCGTCTCTACTAAAAATACAGAAATTAGCCAGGTGTGGTGGCGGGTGCCTGTAATTCCAGCTACTTGGAAGGCTGAGACAGGAGAATCACTTATCACTGGAGGTGGAGGTTATAATGAGCTGGGATCACACCACTGCACTCCAGCCTGGGTGACAGAGTAAGACTCTGTCTCAAAAAAAAAAAAAAAGAAAAGAAAACACAATGTGATTAAAGCAAAGGTTAAGAGGAATGTTTCTAGCACACCATAAAAATATACCGTTTTTGTCGATGAAAAACAAACTTTGATAAAGAAAATA
>CAUYLG010029318.1:0-38171 GCA_963573385.1 Cacajao melanocephalus
CAGAAGTCTAAGAAATTCTTGTTGTATTGATCCTTTCACCACCATGTAATGTCCCTCTTGTTAAGCACAATTATTGGCATAATAGAGGTTTTTAATACCCATTTTTAGACTGCATTCTAGCCTGGGCAATAGAACAAGAATCCCGTTCTCTCTCCCTCTTTCTCTTCCTCTTTCTTACATTCTTTTTTTTTTTCTTTCACTCTTTCTTTCTTCTTTTCTTTTTCTTTAAAAAAAAAAAAAGAAATTAATACAACTGGGAAAACTACATCCAACAGTTTGTAGATTAAGGAAAATAATACAAAACCTATTTGCAACCATCCCAAGAGCTAATACCTTTTTCAGAGAAAGTATATGTCATTGATGGATTTTGTATCTGTTAGACAATGATAAGTTGCTATTACTCATGAAACAGTTTATTTTCTGCCTTTCAAAAACAAATTCTCTTTAGAGATGTTGCAACATTGAGGGGTGGCTACCATTAAAAAAGACTGTGGCTTCTTGAGATCGAAATCATGTAACTATTTCACAAGTTCTTCAACGTTTCTTACTATGTTCTCCAACGTTTCTTACTATGTTCTTCCCCGTGTCAGGAAATGAACAAAAGAAATCACTCAGTGTCTTTTCAATTGAATTCTGAGGAATTTCTGGCAAGTCTTGTGGGGATTTTATTAAACACATAGAATGTGTATTTTGGTTATTTTTACTAGACTTTTTAACAATTCTAGGGATGAATCTTAAGTTAGACCAAACTTACAGTAATGCAAAGGATTTTTTGTCCATGGCAATGCAAGAGACACTGTTCATAGCAATTCAAATTCATTTAGGTTGATTGAAAATATAGATTTTTGAGAGTCATATTCTCATTTGACCTGATTTTAACATCTTACTGATTCCCTCATAAACTTTAAAACTTATGGGTTTAAAAATCTCTGACTTATGTTTATTTTATGTCCCTATAAATCATAATTTTACCTTTTTGAAAATTATATTTTAACAAAGGAAAAATTATCTCTAGAGTTCAGAAGTATACTTTAGTGGAAGTAAATAACAAAAAAGTATTATATCCTTAGTATCTGATATTTTCTTTTTGCTATAAGATTAACAAAAATGTCTTAAGTATTATTTTAGATTTTTCTGTTTTAAGTTGATAGAAATTTTACAGACTGTCCCTGACTTACTAAGTTTCCACTCTTGATTTTTCCACTTTACAATAGTGTGAAGCCAACATGCACTCAGTAGAAGCCGTACTTCAAGTATCCATGTAACCATTTTGCTTTTCACTTTGAATACAGCCTTCAATAAATTACAAGAGATATTAACACTTTATTATAAAATAGGCTTTGTGTTAGATGACTTTTCACAATTGCAGGCTAGTAAGTCTTCTGAGTACTTAAGCATTTACGATAGGCTAGCCTAACCTACGATGATTGGTAGGTTATTGAATGCATTTTCAACTTACAATATTTTCATAAGAAACCTAGAATAGGTTTATCAGGGCATAACTCCATCACAAGTTGAGGCCGATCTGTGTAAACACAAACTCTTCAAACATCATTACTAATTCAGTCAGTGTACCATGGTAAATTACCTCATAAAATGGTGGTCTAAAGAAACAAAAATCTAGACCTCTTTAGAGAAAGTCAATTTTACCCTCAATATTTATTATTATTATCTAACGCTAAAACATCTCCATCTTGAACTTCAGATTATTTTGCTGGACTTCTCAAATGTCTCTCGTGACCTTAAGCTGAAGTTCCAAATGAATTTTTCATCTCTCCCAACCTCCCCAATCACTCATCAAACATCTCCTCTTTGGTATTGTCTCTTATACGCCCTTCTAACCGTCCAACCTCCAAGTACACAGTATTCAGGTCTACTACCAATCACCTCATCTACAGCCGGTATCTCTACTCCCATTTCCACTCCAGAAGTTGAGGACTCCTCATGAGTCCCATGGTTCATGGCAATTGTGATTTTCCTACGTCCAAACTTTACATTTGAAATTTGTGCTTCTTGCTGATCACGGAGCCAGAATGATGTAGTAGACTGGAAACACAACTTTGAAACCAGACATGGTGGCTCATGTCTGTAATCCCAGCACTTTGGGAGGTCGAGGCAGGTGGATCACCTGAGGCCAGGAGTTCAAGACCAGCCTGGAAAACATGGTGAAACCCCATCTCTACTAAAAATGGGCATGGTGGTGCGTGCCTATAGTCCCAACTACTCTGCTCGGGAGGCTGAGGCAGGAGAATTGCTTGAACCCGGAAGGCAGAGGTTGCAGTGAGCAGAGATCACGCCACTGCACTCCAGCCTGGGCAACAAAGTAAGACCTAGTCTCGAAAAAACAAACAAAAAAGAAATGCAACTTTGATTTGGAATAGCCTGGGTTCTCCATGACAGAATGAAGGATCCTAAACATGATATGAAAACCCTCCATGACTTCGCTTTCCTACCACATGGGCCCTAGCAATTGATGCTTCCATGACAAAAAACGGGGTGTGACTTCCCTGCATTGTCATCATTGTTTGCCTCTTGCTCTTTCTGCCTTAAATAGTTTCTTGCTCCCACTTGTCTACATTTTTAAAACACAATTCAAACCCTAATCACTTCGACTTCTTTAAACAACTTTCTAGGCCTACCCCTATCCAAACACAATACACTCACTTGTGTCATTGCATTACAAAATATCTATTGAAATTATCTGCTTAGGTGCCTAGCCCCTTACTGAGCTGTGAGCATCTTGAGAGCACCATACAAAACTCTCACAAACTTTAAGTCCGTTATATAGTCTTGAGTTCAGCTCAATTAAATATTTAAGCATAGAAAAGACATTTAAACAATGCACAGACTATATATTTCTTTGAGATTCATATCTATAATTTTTGCATCGAAAATGAAGAAAAGTATTCTATCAATATTTATCACTTAACGTGACAAATGTTTTTACTATAAAGGCTCTTCGGTTGTCATTAAGTCACTCCCAGAAATAACTAGTAAATGGATACATGAAATAAGAAATGCTGTCCTAGGCTCTCTTTCCAAGTAACATTCACACCACCAGAGGGACACAGAGATAATGTAAGTGGGACATAAATAATTTTTATAAATAATCTGAGGATAAGTACTCGGATTTTTTTCTCACTCCCCATGTTATATGCTTTTTTTTGGCCAATTTTTTCTCATTATATGAAACTATGATTTTTTAAATGTTGGTCAGCAGACATTATAAAATAGACAATATTTTACCAAATCCCCTATTTTATTTAGTCTACTCAACACCTACAAATATTTCTAACATAATGTATTAACATAGTTTACTACCGAAATTATATAAATTTATAATAGAAAAGTAAAAATGTACATGCATTCAATGACTATAAGCATGGTTTGATTCTACAATAGCAGGACCCAAAATTTTCAATATAGCATATGACAAAATGTAAAACACGAAAGACTGAGACTCACTGCTCAAAGGAATATATTACATTTAAAAATATATATGTAGGCAGAAGAGGAGCAGGCCTTTGGCAACAGCCTTTGGCAAAGCAGAAATAATTCTGTGTACTTAATTCTGTGAAAAGAATGAAATACATTTATTCATAGGAAGCCCAGAGTAGTAAGAATAAGAATCTTGTGACTTCTATTATGAATAATACTGCAGTATTAAATGCTTATATTTATATAATGATAGGTGTTACCACAATAATAATAAATAATATGATTTACCTTGAGTCTTTTTCTCCCAGTGAACAATTTCCTTGGAGTCTAGTACTTCTAAATCTGTC
This sequence comes from Cacajao melanocephalus, assembly GCA_963573385.1. Taxonomy (NCBI): domain Eukaryota; kingdom Metazoa; phylum Chordata; class Mammalia; order Primates; family Pitheciidae; genus Cacajao; species Cacajao melanocephalus. Next base: position 3,786 of record CAUYLG010029318.1, read on the forward strand.
ATCACTCTCATGGCAACAGGACACTACCTAATGTGCTGAAATTGCAATTTACCAAGCAGTATTCAGGTGCCTCTCATAATGGTAAATGTAGGCTCTCATATGCCCAGAAATTCCTGGAAAATCATTTTGCTTAGAGCTTAAAATGTGCTATGTGCTGCCAGATATTCCATTGTGTAATTAAAAATAAGCAAATAGAACCTTTTTGGGAGATGAAATTTCCTAAACCCCAAGCAATAACATTGTAAAATGTTGACTATCTTACCTGGTTCCTCTGCTGAAAGATATGAAAGAAAAGGTAGATGTCACTCCATCAGTTTCTGGGGCCTCTACAAAGGGGCACTTTTTCAAAATAGTACTTACTGAATTTGTCATCACTTGGTATAAGAGCAGCTTCGTAGTAACTAAAGAGTGTATAATTTGCAGAGTGGTTTTTTTGTTTTTTAAACAAAATTTCTCTTTTAGTATAGCTTTCTACAAAAAAGTTTTGAAGATAGCATAGTCTCATATACTACACACCCCCACCAGTAGCCCCCTTCAGTTTTCCCTGTTATTAACATATTAGTATAGTACATTTGTTGTAACTAAAGGACCATAGCAATATATTATTATGTACAACCAACATTTTACTCAGATATACTTAGTTTTATGCTATTGTACTTTTTCTGTTCCAGGATCTTATCTAGGATGTTACATTTGGTCTTTACGTCTCCTCAGGTTCCTACTGACTGACAGTTTTTTCTGACTTTGTTTTTGATGACTTTGACAGTTTTAATGCTCACCATGTATATTGTAGAATATCCCTCAAATAGGTTTGTCTGAATTGCTTTTCATAAGATGGAGTTATGGATTAGGGGGAAGACAACCATATAGGCAAACTGGTATTCTAATCACATTATATTATAGGTCTATACCATCAACATGACTTATTGTGATGGTCACCTTGATCATCTGGCTGAGGTGGTATTTGTAAGGTTTCTCCAATGTAGAGTCTCTCTTTCTCTTTGCCCATTTTTCTCCTGTACTCTTTGAAAGGAACCACTGTGAGTAGTCCACACTTAAGGAATGGGGTGTTATACTACACATCATTAAGGGGGACAATATCCACATAAACTACCTGGAATTCTATTGCATGAGACATGCTATTTAGCCCATCTATTTATTTTTAATCATTTCTACTAGTATGGGATCATGAATATTTATTTTATACTTTGGGCTATAATCTAATACTACATTATTCATTTTGTTTAGCCATTGGGAACTCTTTCAGTTGGGTTCTGTGTCCAATTCACATATCACCATCATTGTGTGTGTGTGTTTGTGTGTGTGTATGTGTGTGTGTGTATTTCCTAATTTATAGGCACTAAAAGATACTCCAAACTTTTCTTGTATATTCCTGAACCATTCCTAGAATAAGTCACTTTTTCACAGATCTCTAATTCCTTTAATTTGCAAAAATATTAGAAATCATCAACCCAGTGCTGGGTATGATCCCTACTACTGGAGCATACTCCAGGTACTACACTCCAGTATATAGAGCAAGGAAATATATGTGCATAAACTAACCCCTGGTTTCATATATGTCCATCTGTATCAACATGAAGCCTTTTGAAAATGTTTGATGCCATCAACTAAACTGAAAATATTTTCCCCAAACTGGCAATACCTAGTCAAGCAGATCCCATTTTTCAATCAATGGTGACTTAGACGTTGTACTGGAAAAGGAACAGAGTCTTTTTCTTCATGTGGCTGCCTGGTTGACTCATGACTGAAGTGGTTTGATAGACTCCATGTGCACTTCATTTTTGGTCACTTTTTCTGGTCTTAACACAGAACATGGCACATGGCAACGTTCAATAAGCTTTTTTAGCAAATGAATGAAGGAGAAGACACATAAATAAGATGCATGCCCTTCCTTCCTCTTCACTCTCAGAAAATGCTTCCCTTCCTAAGTTATAGAAGAAACAGAGGACATGCTATGGAATCTTCCTCAACTTCAGGCCCTGCTTCCTACAAACCTACCTGCACCATAACTGTATCTTCTATTTCTACAGAGGAAACAGTATTCATCTTCACCCCAGGTTAACAGATCCATCTGGGGGTTACACTCCCTTTTCCTGCCTTTTCCAATATATAGTTTCATCAATCTTTTGCCTAATATCTCCTGTGTCTTCAACTTCTCCATCTCAGCCCTCAGTCTGTTGTCAGCATACAAACTCAAGTCCCTCTCTTTTTGCAAATATAGATTTTTATCTCCAAAACCGCTTCCTGCTATTTCTCTCTTTTTCTATTTTTCTTCATATTTCAGAATTCTGAACTGTCGTCCATTTCTCTACTGTATTATCTGGCCTCCACCTCTAATTAAGCATAGTCAATTTATACCTAGTTTGCTAATTCTAGTGGAATTTATTTTAATTGATCTAACATATCACACACCAACAAAAAAGAATATACATTATTCAATTAAACTGGCTGACAAATTTGTACAGCAATTTAGAAAAAAAAACACAATTTGCTTATTATATGCAAACTACCATTTGTATAACTGAATTCCAAAAGTATTCAAGAACTATGTTAAAAGTCGGTTAAACGAAAAGGTTTAGAAGAAAATACTGATAAAATGTGTTGCTAAGCCCATTTTCGAATTTTAAAAATGAAATGTCTACCACAAAATGATTAAAAATTTCCATTTCAAAACTATATTAAATGTATGTTAAGCAACACATTTGAAATGCTTTATCACATAAAGTAAATATTAATATTTAAAATGTAAATGAGCAGACAATTCATGAGAAAAAATACAAATGGCTAAACAACATAAAATGTTCAACTTTATAATAAATAAGCTACTTTTTCTACCTATCAAATTTAAGAGTAAGTTAAATATCTCCCCCAATTCTAGTAAGTATGAATTAAAAGACCAGCATTATTTATGGTTTCTAGAGAATGGTAAAAATATATATGATTTTCATTTTGTGTTTATTTCTAGATTTTCTAAGTGGCACTAAAAAGAAGAAAAGACATTTAACAACCAGAAGGAAAACATTATCATCTCGTTACAAAAATAAAAATAAAAAATAATAACAACAACAGAGGCTACAATAGATATTATAAAACAAAAAGTAGGCAGAGCTACCTGCTGAGATTTTTATAGTGCCAAAAAGACCCTTTTAAAATAGTTTTCCTACATCTTATTAATATTAGTTTTTATTGAAATTACTCCTTAAAAATTAAGGTATAAAAACAAATACTTCTAGGGTAAATAGTTTTCACTAGACAAAAATAATAGCTTGCTTCTTGAAAAGAGGTTTAAATAAGGATAACAGAAACTAATGTAGGGGTGCCCAAAAGACAGAAAGTGAACATTCTGTAAAGGGAAAAATGGGTGGTGAGCTAGAAGCCCAGAACACTAATGGAAAGGCTTTGCCCAACACCTAAAACTAGACACTTGAAAAATCCTTTGTCCAGAATATCATGCTATGGGTCCTGTTTAAAAGGCAACAGCTGTGGACACAGATGTGGTGTTTCCTTCTGTGATCCAAGGCAAGGCTCCACTGGATAGAAGCAGATTAATATAGCTCTAATGGTGGCAGATTAGATATTTGGCCTGTTTGTTAGACATAACTGAATCTGCGTTTCTGAGAACAGCTCCTGATGACGCACGATGTCACAAATCCAGCATAAGAAGGGCAGTTTGAAATATGGTGACAGAATACACATGTCAGTGAGTGAAAAACGCCGGCTACATATGAGAAATACTTACATCAGCAAATTATAATGAAATTTTGTTTTCATTTAAAGATATAATTCCTTATAAGAATGGCCTCCCCAATAATAAAACTAATAATCACATGTATGGATTTTTGACGCTTAAAAAACAAGTACTGGAGAAAAAATTCAAAAACATAGAAACCCAGATTTTTCTTTTTTTGGTATCAACTACTTGGTTAATTATTTCAAGTAGTCAAGCTCACAAAAAGTCTGAGAAATTGATCACTACAATGAGCTTTTTATGTGGCAGAAATAGGAACTGATCACAGGTGGTACAATTGCAAAGCTACCACAATATTCTAACTGCAATCTAGGTTGCTTTCAAGTTGTTTGCCAAATTTCAAACTGGCTACTCTAAAAGATATGATGTCTAAATGAATTCCTTTAATTTTTTTCATATATATATATCATATATATATTATATAAAAACATATATAATATATATGATATATATATATATAATTGCACTTTAGGTTCTGGGGAACATGTGAAGAACACGCAGGATTGTTGCACAGGCACATAGATGGCAATGTGGTTTGCTGCCTCCATCCCCATCACCTATATCTGGCATTACTCCCCATGTTATCCCCACAGATCTCAGTGTATGATGCTCCCCTCCCCGTGTCCATGTGTTCTCACTGTTCAACACCCACCTATGAGTGAGGACATGCAGTGTTTGATTTTCTGTTCTTGTGTCAGTTTGCTGAGAATGATGGTTTCCAGCTTCACCCATGTCCCTACAAAGGACACGAACTCATCGCTTTTTATGGCTGCATAGTATTCCATGGTGTATATGTGCCACACTTTCCCTGTCCAGTTTATCATCGATGAGCATTTGGGTTGGCTCCAAGTCTTTGCTATTGTAAACAGTACTGCGATGAACATACGTGTGCATGTGTCTTTATAATAGAATGATTTAAAATCCTTTGGATATATACCCAGTAATGGGATTGCTGGGTCAAATGGAATTTCTATTTCTAGGTCCTTGAGGAAGTGCCACACTGTCTTCCACAATGGTTGAACTAATTTACACTTCCACCAACAGTGTAAAAGTGTTCCTATTTCTCCACATCCTCTCCAGCATCTGTTGTCTCCAGATTTTTTAATGATCACCATTCTAACTGGTGTGAGGTGGTATCTCACTGTAGTTTTGATTTGCATTTCTCTAATGACCAGTGATGATGAACATTTTTTCATATGTTTGTTGGCCTCATGTATGTCGTCTTTTGAAAAGTGTCTGTTCATATCCTTCACCCACTTTTGAATGGGTTTGTTTTTTTTCTTGTAAATCTGTTGATTGCTTTTAAATACGCAATACTGCATGAAATGAAAGAACTCCAAGAACACATTTTTCTAATCAAATTGCTGTTTACCCAAATCATTCCACAAACATTTGTTGAGCAACGATTATGTGCCAGACACTGTTCTAGATGCTTGGGAAATATCAGTAGAAAAAACTGACACACACACACACACACACACACACACACACAAAACAGCTAACATTGTAGAGCTCACATTTGAGTGAAAAAATTAAAAAATATATGAGTAAATTTTAGCAGGTGTTAGAAGATAAGTCCTTTAGAGTATGATAAACAGGGCTGGTATGAAGGAGGGTAGGGTTTCCATTTGAAATGGAGTCCTGCATGAGGGATCAGGCATACAGGAATTGCATTTAATCAAAGACTTGAAGACACAGGCCGAGAGGATGTGAGCTATGGGGATAACTGGGGAGAAAGCGGTCCAGGCAAAGAAAACAGCCAGCTCAATGAGAATGTGCCTGGCATGCACAAAGAATGGTAAGGATAAGTATAGCTGCATCAGAGTAAGTGAGGAGAAAGGTAATGAGAGATGAGGTAATAACAAAGAAAAAAGAGCCCAACTGCACAGGCCGTGTAGGCAATTGTAAAGTCTAACATGGGAACCATTGGAGGGTTTTGAGCAGAGGATTGACATTAACTGATTCAGGTTCTGAAAGGATCACTCGAGCTATTATGTTGTGGATAGATAGGGAGGGAAAGGTGGAAGCCAAGAGAACTGCTACGAGGTTTCTGTAGTAATCAGGGCTAGGCATTATGCTAGCCTGACTAGAGTTATAGCAGTAGAGACGGTGAGAAATGTCAGATTCTGGATTATTCTGCAAGGAGGACTAATGGTAGATTAGATGTGAGGTGTAAGAAAGAAAGAGGAGTCAGGGATGCCTTCAGGATTTCTGACAGAGGACCTGAAAGGCTGGAGTTGCCATATTATAAAGGATGGAGCAGATTTAGAGGCAATAATTGGAAGAGTATGAGATGTCTATTAGACATCTAAGTTAAGAAGCCAATTATTGCAACTGGATATACAAGTGTGGAATTCAGAAGAGGGGAAATTGTTGATATAAACTTAGGAGTTATCTGCCTGCCATTTAATTTCTAGTTAATAGATCAAGGGATGTAAAGCATTCATTGGTCAATTAACATACGTCATACACAATGTCATGCACTTTCAAATACCTTGTCATTTACTTCTTTATAACTTCCTTGTAAAAACTCCTAGTATTTACAGACTTGAACTTTCTAGGGACTAATAAATTAAGTTGAGAAAGCCTAAGAAACTCTCTGTGGCTAACCAACTTCCTTTATGGCAATTAATTTTAGAAGAGGCAGAACCTGGACACATATGCAAGTTTTTCCATTAGCTATACAGTATAGTCTCTCAAAGGCCCAATACAAACAGAAATGTAGCTTACATTCTGGCTTCTAGGATGAGGGGGAAAAAAGAAATTAAAGAAGTGAATGCAGAACTGTGCAATTACCCCCTAGTATCATAATAAATATCCTTTATGTGAATTAAGTTTAAAACTAAATTTAATAACCTTTTATAAAGAATGGAAACATGTGGCCTTTTAAATTTTGAACCAAAATGTTTAAAACATTTTATGGTTTTATTTACTAAATAAGTAATCTTCTTGAAAAATTACCTGTTTCTCACAAGATACTTTATTTTGATGACAAATATGAGCTAAATTGTGTACCTATGTGAAACGTTAAGTAATCAATTTCTCTAAAACATAACATAAAAATAATGGATTAACTTGATGCCATGTTTTTTCAAAAACAAATAGAATTCTCTCTCTTACCAAATATTCGTCCTTAAAAGTTTTATATGTTACTTCTCTTATCCATTTTAAGTGTATTCATAATTACACAAGATGAACATCCTAGACAATTAACTAGGCTAAAGTATGAAACATCATTTCTGAAGTTATGTATGAACCAAATTATAAATTCTACTATGAAATTATAAATGACTACAAAATATGCCAAGTTTGAGAAAAATACGATAAGATTTCTTATTACAAACTAACCTACATATGTTATTATGACAAAAAAATCTTTTGAAATATTTCTTTCATAAGATGATTAATAAAAGTGTTTCATGTACTCATTCAGGCATTAAATGCCCAACACTATACCCTCTATTCTGTTTCTGGGGGAAAGATGCAGAAAAAAACTTTCAAAATTATGCAGAATGTTATACTGGAATGAAATACTGTGTGTATAATGCATATTATAGAAACAATATATATGAAATACATGTTTTTAAAATGTACAGCATATTTAATACTTATTAAGTATCTTCTAAATTAATAACCCTATCCACTGAAACCCACTGTGTTTCCTAGAAACCAGTGAAGTTAGCAGACACTGGAATATGTGTTTTGGGGACACTAACCAATGGACTTGGTGCCGTATTGTCTTATACAACCAGAGTAGCTCCAAGTATATTTGTTTTATATATGGCAGCTCCATGAAATATTTTCTTGCAAAAAGCCTTCTGTCACAGAATAACTTGGAAAACCATTGTCCTGAAGACTTCCCCATTAAAATATATTTAGAATTATTTAGGTATTAAAGTTTCACATTTAGGGAACAGAACTATGGAAAGAATAGTGAGATGATCAACTGGCACTTGGACTAACATTACCATTCAAAAAAAGAAATAGCATAATAAATCTTCTTTGTCTAATTTACCAGAAAGTTTAACATTTGAGGCAATATTCGGTACAATTTTAATAAACACTGAGTTCTTTTCAGTAATGTGCAAAGATTCACCATGATACATGTTTACATTAAAGTAAATAAAACACTTCAGTACAAAAGGACCCCCCCGCCCTTGAGTAGACTTAAAAAGGTATCCTGTATAGAAAGAGAGCTCCATACTTTATAGAACATTTTTCATTGTGATCTTATTAGTCTAGCAGTTGAATAAGACAGATTGAGTGATCATATGCAATCTACAGATGAGAAAATGAGGTACAGTGACAAACAAAAATGATTCATAAGAGCTTTCAAAGTTAGCATTAGGAGGAAAGGAGACTCCTAGGTCAAGTTCCAAAAAATTAACCATGTACCACACACAACCATGTCATTGTCTAATGACCTAATGCATTATGAATTTACTGTATCAGGATCTCAAGTAATAGGCCATAAATAAAGGACTATAGAAAGTAATTGCTGGTTACACATCTGGAATGAAATCTAAACTTAAAGAATGGAGCACTTCTTTTTGAGCTAAAACCTCAGACAGGTTTGGCCTAAGCACTTGTATTTGCCAATCAAGAAGGAACTTCCCTGTATAATTACAAGGAAAAGACCACTGATGTTTTCCTTTCAGCTACTAGCATACACTCAGAGTCCTAGGCAGAAAAATAGCCCTCAAAGATGTCCATGTCCTAATCCTTAGAATTTGTGAATATGTTACATTACATGGCAAAAGTGATTTGGCAGATGTGATTAAGGACTTTGAGTTAGAGAGATGATCCTGATTATCTGGGTGGGCCCAATGTTACCATAAGGCACTTAGAAGAAGAGGCAGGAGGACCAGAGTTATTAGTGAGAGATGCGAAGATGGTAGAAATTATAGAGATGTGATGTGAGAAGGAATCAACTCACCTTTGCCAGCTTTGAAAGTGGACAAAGAGAGTCGCTAGCCAAGGAACTTGGGCAGCCTCTAGAAGCTGGAAAAGGCAAGGAAACAGATCCCTCTCAGATACTTGAGAAAGGAATGCAACTATGCCAACACCTTGATTTTAGCACCGTGTGGTCCATGTCAGACTTCTGACCTACGGGTCTGTGCAGTTATATAGAATTATAAAATTAATAAATTTGTGGTTTTAATGTCATTAAAGTTTACAGTGATTTGTAATAACAGCAATAGAAAACTAATACAGTTGTCTTAGAAGAACATGATCTCTTTAATAGACGAAGAGGTATTTTAAAAATGTTTCAAGAAATATTCACTTAAAGTCTAAAATGTATCAGACTCCAGCATTTCAGATTAAAGAAAACTAAGGATCCCTGTGGTCAGGAGTGAATAGTTTTTTCAGATACATGAACTGGATTGTGTATACATGTTACATGTGGATACACACATTTATCTGTGTGCAGCAAGACAACAGAGTAACAAGAGAAGAAAAGGGAAAATAAAGGAAAAGAGATTTTAGAAATCACTAAGCTAACTGTACAAATGAGGAAACTATAATCTAGTCTGGCATTCATAAAGTTTAACATTCACTTGCCCAGATATAACTAGTACTTCTTTTGCTGAATTAACAAAATGAAAGCAACGTGAAGTCTTTCTTAGATTCTAATACGAACAATCCCTAAATTTAGATTATGAATCAATCAGCCCTAGATGATTCTGAAGACAATCAGTTGTTAATGGTATTTTTTCTTCTCTAACAAAAAATTTTAGGCTAAGCAATTGATTCGTATTTTCTAATTCTAACAGTAAATTACAGATTCTATTACACTTGAAAACTACAATTTAACAACAACGCACCTTAGGATGGTTTATAAATTCTAATGAATATGAAAAATGATGGATATTTTTAAATTAGTACCTAAAATAAGCAAAACTATTATACAGAGAAATGTATTGATACAGTAGTTATGACATAATAATATGCATCTGGAAAACTTTGGCTTTTCAATAATACTATTACATCTGACTTTTGTCTCAAAAAATAGAGATTCAAATTAGATGACTCTATATAATAGAGAATGATCAATGTGCATCTATATAATTTATATGTCTAGGACATTACCCATGTCTTCTCCTGAATGATTTCTGACTGATGGAATTTTTCTATTGTGGTTAGAAAATCAAAGAGGAGGAGAAAAAAGCATTTTATCTTGAATTATTTTTTTTTTCCAGAGTTTCAACCTCTGTAGCTGAATTTGGAAACTTCTTATATCAAAAATCTATTACAGATAAAAGTATAGTCTTTCTGTGGAACACCTGTTAAGTCTGGGCATCAGAAACACTAGATTGATGAATATTTAATATTAATTGGCATTATAAACTAGCACAGAAACCAAATATCTTATTAGTATCATTAGTATTCTAAACTAGCATATCGACCTCATAAACTTCATGTATCATCTGCGGTGAACTAAGGAGTTCTAAATACATTAAGTTTGGGGAAAAAATACTATGGCGATACTATAGAAAATAATGGATTAAATGCCTATACAATTTATATGATAAGGACTAAATGGTTATGATGACAATGACAGCTATAACAGTTTTCCTTGTGCAAGGCTCTGTGATACACGATCTCATTTAGGCTTCACAATAATCCAATGTATGTGCATCATCTCCATTTATAGTTGAAGAAAATTACTTAGGAAGATTAAGTATCTTTCACAAAGGGACACAGCTAGTAAGTGATACAGCTAAAATTCAAACTCTAGCCAAAATCATGTCTGTCCAGCTCCCAAACCACACTTCTTAACCATCTTCTATTGGCAAGAGTGAATGTCCCAAAGTGTCCCGAAGGACTGAACTGTGTCTGGTATTTATTTCCTCAATCCATGGTACAGAATATTGAGGAACTCAATTAACCATTAGTTTCCTTTATATATAGTCTTAGTTTCCTTGATACAAACTGGAAAGGTTAGATTGGATGATGTTAAAAGTTCTTTTTACCTCTACAGTCATTCATTTTTCAGTCATGTATTCCATAGACAGATACACAAGCATTCCCTTTGCCAGACCTGCTCTAAATGAACCAAGCAGGGAAAGTCCCTGACCTGATCTCACTCTAGTGAGGAAGACAGACTATAAACAAACATTTTTGGGGAGGACTACTTCAGGAAAGGTATTTCTCGCAAGGGACATTTGAATTATCACGAATAAAATGATGAAGTCATAGGCATACATCCTAGTGGAAGAGTTTTCTAGGTAGGGGGGATTCATTCTAATGGCTCCTTTAAAGTCTAACCACTCTGGACATCCTTTTGACTGAAAGCATATTTCTATATGATTGTGAGATTTACACCTTAAGTGATACATTTTAGATGATAAAAAGAAGTTGGAAGTGATCAGTAGCATTCAGCTGAACCTTAACTCTTTCCTAGACCTGCTAATCTATAAACTGAAAATCTGCCATTTGGGATGGAGTCAAACACGTGATTCAACAGGAAGTACCAAACTACTAACAGTCATTCATACAAAATATATTAAAGGTATTATATTTTGTGAGGCTATAGTGCCTCACAAAATATATGTGATTATCTTTTGAATTAATATTGCTCTGTGAAGTATCATTTGTAAATTAATGAACAGCTGTTTGTATTCCCCAGTGCTTCAAAGTTCATTCAGATGAATTGGAAAGCTTAACAAATACAGAGTTTATAAAAATCAGAATGAGTCTATATATATTTAACATCATATCAGGATGTATTGCATAAAGTGAGGTGTTATTTAGCATAAGACTGGAGTAATGACAGCTTACTGTGCTAAATTTAATACATCAAAAGCATAATGCAATCATTTATATTACTGTTATGTTCTCAAAATCAAGCACCCTTTGTTGATTTTATGACCGCAGCATCAAACTCACTAGATTTTTGTAAAGCAGTCTGGAATGATCACTTAAGAGTATTTACAATCACTACAAAATAGCTTCATTTTTTTTATAAGTACTCATCAAATGAACGGAAAGCAACTCTTGGTATGATTTGGTAGGCAAATAAGCAAACAAAATTTTACTACTTCACTCTATGAATAATTTCACATCACGTCTAGTGAAGTAAACAGAAAGTTTTACTTCATTTAAATAACCAAAATTATGGCACAAATCAGGTTGTGGGAATAATTTTATTTCTATTTCGAGTAGTAATATTGCATATAACTAGTTTATATGCTCAATCATGTATGCTTCCGTTATCTTAATTCTATATATAAACGTATTCACTTAGCAGTTTTCAGGCAATAAAAAAAATCTGACTTGATGCTGAGGTTGCATGGATTATGGTGCTGTAGAGATTTATGTTTAAATAGATGAGGAAAATCCTTTGACTTAAAATATTTTTCCTTTTCTTAATAATTCTAGATGTTTCATAAGCCCAAAGAGAAAAGTAGTACAACTCCTTGTTCACAGAATTGAGAGATCCTAGTGTTAGGAGAAAACATCTGTAGGCTTGAACCATGAATCCATGTTAATATTTATTTTCTTGTTTATCTGTAATACTTATAAAATCTCTACAGTGAAAGAATAAAAGTCTTGGGCAGTTGCAGTGGCTCATGCCTATAATCTTAGCACTTTGGGAGGCAGGAGTTCAGGACCAGCCTGGGCAACATGATGGCACTTCATCTCTACTAAAAATATATAATTAGCTGGCACAGTAGCATACACCTGTCATCCCAGCTATGTGGGGGGCTGAGTCAGGATGATTACTTGGACCCAGGAGGTCGAGTCTGCAGTGAACTGAGATGGCACCACTGCACTCCAGCCTGGGCAACAGAGCAAGACCCTGTCTCAAAAAAAAAAAAAAAAAGAATGAAAGCCTCTTACACATCAATCAATATTTTAAAAATTAGAGAAGTAAAGCCCTGCAGCAAGATAAAATATACATATTTTAAAACAATTTGAGGAACATATTTGATTAAACTACTTCTTTATAGATTTCTGCTTAGCAACTTGGGTGAAGAATGGCCCAAATAACAAACATAGAAAATAATCCTGAAGAAAGAAAAAATTTTAGAGGATATCACATGGAAAAAATATTTGAAGTCTAAGTAAAAAAAATGATTGCATAACTGAGTTTAGATGTATGAATTGTTCTTCGGTAATATAGGCAAGTATTCTCTTCAGAGTATAATCATTTCTTCTTTTTAACAGTGTATACAAAATGCTTTCTATTTGAGCATCAAAATATATTGTCATCAGTTAAAAAACAACAGATAATATTCCAAATAAGATAAAATGCACTAAATTTAAATTAGAACATTTTGCTTATGATGTATTCTACTTTATCATATATAATATGATATCTGAGCTATCTTTTCAAGAACACCCTTGACTTACAGGAAAACCCTTTTTTTTTTTTTTTTTTTCAGGTCAGATGGGTAATGTGCCGGCATCATAACAAGGTTCAAGTGTGGCACATCTCACACAAGCGTGTGAAGACCCAATCATCATGCTCATGAACTACAAAAGGATCAAGGAAAACACTTAACTGTCTCCCTATACATTGACTTGGATCCCATTTTGATTTAAATATTCTTGTCAAAAGTAATAACTAAGAAGTTTTGAGTAAGAGAATTTTTGTGAATTTCATCAGAGTGAAAAGAAACTCTGGCAACCTAGACAGGAGGCACAGACTCTTGCTTCTACAGCAGTGCAGGAGATACAATTTGGTATGGTGATTAAGGATCCAAGCTTGTGTTTTAAGGTAGGCTTCACTGGTGCCCTCAGCAAGTCATTTAATCTTGTTAAACTCAACTCTTGTCTGCAAAATCAGAATAGTACGAAACAGGTGGGGTTGTGAGGATTAACAAGTGCATAGGTAAAATGCTCCATATGTATTTGACCTTCCTTACCACTCAGAATGTGTTTCATGCTGTTAATTATAATAAAGGAACTAGTAATATGAGATGAGAAAATATATGCAGGTTATGCGCATTTGCCAAATTAATTGAACTGTACACTTGAGATTTGTGTATTATTGCATACAAATTGTACTTCAGCAAAATAACAACAAAATTGAATATATGTGAAGGTAGCAGAATGGGGGTGGAGAGAGAGAAGAAATGTACACTACTTGGATCACATTATTACTGGCTCTTATTAACTTGAACAAGGTTAATAGGAATAATCTGTTTGAAAATGTCTTTGCATTATTAGTCTAATTACATGAATACTCACAGCTGACCCTCAAATATATTTTATATCATAAAAATCAATTTGTTAATCTCATTTTTGTTATTATAAATTCTAAAACAGATACAAGGAACGACCTCAGGCACAATCCACAGTGAAATTGTAATCAGTATCATTGTGAGAGTCTCTTTATTCACTGCATATCTCTAACCATTCTGTAAGGGTCCATGGAAATGGCATACAAAGATGACTGAAGATTAATAATTTCAAATGAGTCCACAGTAGCCAATGAGAAGCAACTGCACATTAGGCACAACGTTAAGCATTTTACAAGTATTTCCTCTTAAAATCTACCCAACAATTCTACAGGAGTATGGTCTTCAATCTACCATATAAAGGTGAAACTGTCAAACTGTTAGACTAATTTTCCAAGGTCACAGGGTTGCTGATGTCAGAGCACACAACAGGACCCCTCTCAAACTCCACAGGCTATAATTTTAAAAAAATTTTTTTAATTTTAAAGTAAAAAATATAATTTTTACTTTTCACAGGCCCAAAAGTGCAAAAACACATGCATGTGCCAATTTTCTACCAAAAACTGTAACATACATGTGATCTTTCATGACAATGTCAGGCATCAATCACTTTACATTCTTGCCTTTAATGCTGCTCCTTTTTTGCATCCATACTGGGGAGGCAGAAGGGGAGAGGAAGGAGGGGGAGAAGAAGAAGGAAGGAAGGAAACCAAAGAAAGAGAAAAGAAAAACAGGACAAGAAATATTTACATCATTGTACTCTTTATCCATGAAAAAATGTTCAATTTTATAGGTTCTACCTGTAAGAGATAGGTTCTACCTGTAAGACAAAACATGAAGAAGTAAAAGCCTTTTTAAAAAAGTTATTTTGAAATCATCTGAGATACAGAAAAGAGTAACAGAATACGGTCATCTCTTGATATCTATGGAAGATTAGTTCCAGGACCCTGTAGATACCAAAATCGAGGGATGCTGCTACCTGATATAAAATGGTACAGTATTTGCATATAACCTATGCACATTCTCCCATTCACTTTAAATCATTTCCAGATTACTTATAAGACCTGATCTAATGTAAATGCTATGTAAATAGTTGGTATAGTCTGCTGTCTAGGGAATAATGATTTTTTTAAAAGTCTGTCCTTGTTCAGTTCAGACTCAGTCACTTTTTTTCTTGAATATTTTCCCTCTGAGGTTGGTTGAATTCATGGATGCAGAACCCAGGGATAAAGAGGGCTGACTATACAGAGTTCCTACATTTCCTTCAGTCAGGGGTCTGCAAGCTTCACAATGCCCACCAATCTACGAGACTTGGGGATTTTATATTATTTAACACTGGGGTAAATTTTCCTTTAACAACATAATCATAGGTACCAGTCTATATAACAAAGATTATAGTGGAAAATGTTTGATATAGATAAATGGAAAAACAGTAGGATATAGTTTGATGATTTTTCTAGCCAGTGTTCCTTTTAGCCTACCATATAACACTACTAAATCTTTTCTGCTATAACACGTTTCTGCATAGTTAATTAGCTCATACTCAATTGGTAAACAGTGGGATAGCAAAAGATATATGGACTTTCATGAGTTCTTTCCCACTCCCTGCCACCTGGTTAATGTTTAATCACCAAGTCACAACAGCAGAAGATAAAGTATATGAACAGAATTGAACAGAACAGGGCAAAGAGTAATACACAGAGTAATCCATAATGCCCATTTACACCCACAGTATTATTCTGTGTTCTGTTTGATCAATAAGTCTCTTTTGAAAATACCGAACGTTTGCTTCTTCTGATTTTGATGCATTTTGCATTTGCCACCCTTTCAACTCTTCTTTTCATCTCTTTTGAACAATCTACCTTCATCTTTTCTTTTTCTATAATTAGGTTTATATTGACTGTATCATTTATTTATTTATTTATTTGTACTAACATATCTTCCTAATGCCACTAGTTTTTTGGTTAGAATTGTTATTTTTTCTCATGGTCCTGTTTTTTTCTTTCTTTGCTTGTTTTAGGGCACAATTTGCAGAACCTATGTTTTTCAAAAACTCATATATCACATTATAGCAGAAACACCTGCCCAAGACTTTATCTTGTTAACATTAAAATAGAGGAAACTCTTAGAATAGAGCCCTCTATTCAGTTAAGAGATTATAAAGAACTCACTACATTTCAAATAATCAATTTATATATAATTATGATTTAAATATAAATTATAAGTTGATATAACAATTGTAATAAATTATAAAAATTACTATCTGTTATATACATTTTTCAATTGAGATTAAGTTATATTTCTGGGATTGACAACTATAAAGTACTTAATCGGTTGTATCAGAATCACATTAAGTTGTTTTTGGCTTAAGTTTTATGAGAATGTTTCCTAAATAATTACATCATCTTTAGGGCACAACTACTTGGAGTTTTCATCAAAGTGACTTGATAGTCCTCTTGAGAAGAAGGATCTAATACTATAGTTTCCATTATAGAATAAGTGCCCACCTCAACATGTAACATAAACATGCATGATAACACTTGAAACTTTCAGATAATACGGCAAGTGGAATTCAAGAACAAGGCTTCCTCGTGGAACTTTTCTTACATTTCCTGAGTTATTCTCCCTGCTGAGGGCATAACAAGTAAGATAAAGGATTCTCTTCTGGAACCTGTTCAACTTTCTCTGTCACTTTCATATGGTATATATTTATTTGTCGTCTTATATTTTAAAAATCCTGCAGTCATGGTGGAAGACTTTTCTCTTTGAGCACAAAGCCCATGTCCATTAGATCTTGAAGCTAAAGTTTAGTACCAGTACCTTTTCTATCCAACATAACAAAGCAAAGCAAGCTCTGAAAAAGTGTACTTCTTAAAACCCGAAGCCAGGCACTTAATTCTGGATGAATTCCAACAACTGAACATGGACAACTCATTGATAAGAGCCAAAATAAATTATTAGTATAGATCTCAAAAGACTTTGGCCCATGAGGTAGTAGAGAGAGAATCTGGGGGGTTGGCGTAGGGGTGCAGAGTATCTAGGTCCACGAGGACATCAGGAATCAGAGCTACCATGTCAGATCTCTGAGAATTGTGTCAGTTTGTGGGGGTGCTTCTATCACACTGACCCAGAAAGCTTCTTGAACAAGTTCTAAGGAGCATAATGGTAACTGTAACATAACAGCCAATCATGTCTTCATCTGTATAAGGGGGCTTGTCCGCCTATACAACAATGCCAAAGGATGGCTCTGGCCTTTCAATAACAGCAGGTTTGTGAGTTTATCACTTTACCACTTCATTTACGCATCCAGGCATCAAACATCTGGAGTACTTAACTAGTTTCAGGCACTCATCTATCTCCTCCCTCCTTATTGATAACACAGGCAGTGTGGCCAGAACAGCACATGCTTTCCTGAGTAACTAACACGGAATCAGCTCCCATTTCTCACCATTTCTTACAGTATTCTGTAACCTCTGCTTATTTGTACTCACATTATGAGTACCAAAAAGAGGGAAATATGAATCAAATTCAGTATTATTATAGTCTGATGACAATGAGAATATAAATTATATGATTTAACATGTGGAATTCCTTAAATGCAGTAACGGAAATTCAACAGACTTCTCTCTCTTTTTAAGGAACAGTTACATGTTGTCCATTTGGTTTCTTATCAAAGAAATCCAATTAAAAAGTTACCAGGTACTCTCCTACATTGCTATGGGAGGGTAAATTGATACAACCTTCTTAAAAAGCAATCTGGTAACATACACAGAAAGCTTAAAAGTACTCCTACCATTTGGACTAATAATTTCACTTCTAGGAATATTCTGTAAAGAGATCTGTAACCTGAAGTTTTTTATACAAAACTTTTTATGTCATCATTAATTGTAGTAGGGAAAAGTAGAAAACAACACAAATGTATAACAAGAGAGAATGTTATGTAACAGTCATAGAAAAAATTGGCACATGACCATTAAAAATGTTTTTGAAAACTTAATGCAGAAAAAAAAATGCCTGTGAAACAAATTTTAAAAGGAACATTCAAAATTAAGTATATTGTTCTATGTGAAATATATAAAGTGATGAAGACCCATAGAACATTAACTACTTAGGTTAATTAGAAATCATTGTTTCTTTGTATGATTCTAAGTTTAAAAACACTGAGCTGTGATCACAAATTAAAGAAATCCAAAATCTGGTATAATGGAAGCATTTTAAGTATTTGGCTGTTATGCTAAGTGCCAGGAAGAAAGGTTCAAGCCGGAGCCTAAAGACCTAGATTAACAGAGCATGTGTTAGTGACCACAGGAAGAATAGTGAAGAAAGCAAGAGAGGGAAGAAGAGGATAGCAGAATTCCAAGCAGGCACTGACTGAACACATTTCAGACAGGCAGACCTAGGACAAATGACAGTATATAAAAATTCATGCAACGTTCTCTTGTTCACTGTCCGTATGGAAGAATTCTCAAATTGAAAGATTTTAGACAGACATTATGTTTCAATAAATAAATAATGATGTGGAATCAGTTTCTTTATATGAACCACATTTGTGCTAAGTAACTTATCTGATGAAACACAGTTGTATTGAATTTAGGACAAATTGCCATCAAAACATAGGGCTTTTATTTATTTACTGCAAAATTGTTTAAAACGTTATTTTCTCTAATTCTCTTCAATTACCTTTAGCAAACAGTGGCTGGAAACCTTTTTCTTAAGCCTAAATTTTCTATTACAGCGCAAAATAGTCCTAAATATTTCAGTGCAGAATGATGTGTATTACTTTCCACTCCAATTCTGCCCAGAAGTAGAAAAGTAGCAAATAAATGTCAGGTTTTTTTTCTCACTTGGTCAACTTGAATTGATAAAATTTATTCCATAGGAAAGGGAAGATTTGCTTCATAATTTGTCATGTAAGGAGAAAGTTTGAGGACAAAACTATATACAAACACAGACACACACATGCATAGAGACACACACACGTAACAGTCACAAGATACATTATTCCATTAAAAAATGTACATACACACAGCATGAGCTTCAAGTCACTCACCTATAAATATGCTTCTCTGACCACATTACAATAAAGTCAAATACTTCAAATACTTGGCCCTGAATTTGGTTACATGGTTATCAATGTTTTCATAAACAATATGAAATCTAAGTGCAGGGCATATAGTGGTATCAAGAAAATATTTTAAAAGCTGTTCTTCAATAAAGTTAAAGGTCATGTAAAAACTCTATAAACCTTTTCTTTCTCTATAAAATTGAATTGGGTTAGGATCAAGAAAAATAAAAGGCTTTAGCGACTTGAATATTTGTACTAATGTCACTCATTTACATGCCTTCTCATTAGAGAGTGGCCTGAAGAAAACCTAATCTAGATGACTCAAAATAGTCAAGATTCACTTGCTTCACTTGAATCCAAAATTAGAGGTTAAAAGGTCAAATGTTACTACAGCACTGTGCATAACGGTAAAATACTGAAAACAGTCTGAATCCCCTTATCAACTGAAAGGTTTGAATGTATTCTGGTATACCTGTACATTGGAATACACTGAAGCCATTGAAAAGTAGTTTGTGAAAGGGTGTGAGTGTGAATGTGTGGAGACAGAGAGAAGTAAGGACATCTCTGTGTGTTTGTCTGTATATGTACATATAGTCATCCCTTGGTATCTGAGAGGAATTAGCTTTAGGACCCTCTTAGATAAATAGTATGTATACATAAACTATACACATCCTCTCATATACTTTAAATAACCTCAAGATTACTTAAAATACATCATATAATGTAAATGCTCTATAAGTCATATTTTTATTTATATTATATTGTTGCATTGTTTTCTAATATTTTCTATTCACAATTGGTTGAATCTACAAAGGCAGAACACACAGATACAGAGGGATGACTGTCCATATGCGTATACGTGCATATACAGAGAGAGAAGGGGGTGATCAAGATACATTGCTAAGTAAAAATCAGAAATAGCTAAAAGGTGCATGTAAAATTAATTCATAAATAAAACAATCTATCAAGTGTTAATGACACTATTAACAATATTTGCTGACAATTTCTATATAGGTGGTACTCACCTACACACTTTGTACATATTAACTCATTTAACCCTCACAATAATCCTGTATTATTGGTTCTATTATTCTCCTCTTTAAATCAATAAGGAAAATAAAGCACAGAGTTACTAGGAAACAAAGTGCCTTACTAGCAAACACAGCTAGCAAGTGCTTTTGCTATTTGCTTGTAAGTCTTCATTCTCACCACAACCACCCCACCCTTGCTCATCCCTTTCCTCTTCCTCTCCCCTAAAGAGCCTGATTTTACAAATTACAACACCTGGATTCTGGAGTCCATGATCTTGTCAGGATTCAGCCCATGAGAGTAACCATCAGTGAATATGGAATAACAAAAGAAAAGAGGTTGAGGTGAGAGTATTTATAAGCACCCCTCCCTGCCCTAGCCCCACCTCTCAATGCGGCATTGTAAGCCAATAGTGGCTGCACATCTCTACTCATATCCACAGCTCTTGTTCAGTAATCCCCTTCCCACAGGTACTGCTCTCACTGGGTTTCAGTTAAACCTCCCTCTCCTTAAGCCTTTGGTCCTAGCAATAACAGATCTTACTTTTTGGGCACCTAGGTTGCCTCATCATTCCTTGCTGCTTTTCATAACACTTCTATAAGTAGTCCCCTCCTCAAAGTCTTCAGTGACCTCTGAGTCATCTATTTCCTGCCCAGACTGTTACTCATACAATAGCAGAGACAGGATTCGAACCCAGACACTCTGGCTCCAAAGGCTGTGCTATGCCTCTACTCACCCTGCAATACTGCCTGCCTCCACACTATGCTGGTCTATTGAAAGACCACAAGGCCAGGTTCAATGGCTCACACTTGTAATCCCAGCACTTTGAAAGGTCAAGGTGGGAGGATCACTTGCGGTAAGGAGTTTGAGACCAGCCTGGCCAATAGGGTGAAATCCCATCTCTACTAAAAACACAAGAATTGGCCGGATGTGGTGGCACACACCTGTAATCTCAGCTACTCAGGACGCTGAGGCACAAGAATAGCTTCAACATGGGAGGTAGAGGTTGCAGTGAGCTGTGATCTCACCACTGCACTCCAGCCTGGGAAACACAGCAAGACTCTGACTCAAAAAAGAAAAAAAAAGAGAGAGAGAGACAGACTGCACTAAATTATCATCAGGAATTTTATCTGGGAAATAAGATTACAACAGGGAATTTAAATCTGTGTGTTTTATAGTTCTATAATATTTGAATTTTATTATCTATTTATCCAACAAAAATGAATTGATGATGGACCGCACTTACTACTACTAACTACTACTTTAAAGAAATTTGATTATACCTGTAGAATAACCTAGTTAAGGCAGATAATCCACTTTGTAGTTAAATATTACTTGACAATCTTAACTACAATGTCTTTTCATAAAGTATGAATAATCATTCTCTAACACAGAGATCTAGACAATGTGTTGTAGATTTGTTACTCAGTATGATGCCTACATGGCACAGGTGAATTTCTGTCCCACCTTAACTCTGCTTATCTTCAGAAATAGGATGCCTGAGGCCAAAATTTCCCCTAGTGACCAAACTGGCCAAGACTTGTGGGATCCAAGATGACAGCTTTCTTGACTTCTGAAGAACCTCTAACTTCATTATAATCTAATTTTCATGCTAAATGATACACCCCACAGCACTATGACAGTTTACAATCACCATGACAACAACCCACTGAAACAATAAAAGGTGGGGAAAAAGGCAGCACTCTGGTTTTGAGGAGTTCTCTGCCCATTCCCAGAAAAAAACTCCAATGTTCCTCCCTTATTTTTAATGCCCATCTCTTTCATTAGAGATGCCTGTTTCTGTGACTTCCCAGCTCTCTTATCTTCTCAATTCCACGCCATCGAATAAAGCCTGCACTGCTAGATGTTCACTTTCAGTTTTGGTACTGGATTTGTAGCACCGAACAGGTAAAGATGTCATTTTGATGGGAAACTGCTTTGTCGGTAACATATTGATACTCTTGGACTGAAAAGAAAAATTCTTGAATAGGTAAGTATTAAAGGATTGTTTTTGAGTCAGGCTCACTCTGTTTCCCAGGCTAGAATACAGTGGGCCTCAAATTCCTGTGCTCAAGTAATCCTCCACCTCACCCTCCTGAGTAACTAGGATGACAGTTACATGCCACCATAACGGGCTAATTTTTATTTTTATTTGGTACAGACAGCGTCTCACTAGGTTGCCCAGACTGGTCTCAAACTCCCTAGCCTCAAG
Organism: Cacajao melanocephalus; assembly: GCA_963573385.1. Classification (NCBI taxonomy): domain Eukaryota; kingdom Metazoa; phylum Chordata; class Mammalia; order Primates; family Pitheciidae; genus Cacajao; species Cacajao melanocephalus. The sequence continues at coordinate 26,048 of CAUYLG010029318.1, forward strand.
TGATCCTAGGCCTCCCAAATAACTGAAATCACAGGTATGAGCCACCACCTCTGGTCTAAAGGATCATTAAATTACTGTTTCTCCTATTTTGATAATGCACCAAAGTGCTATTAGGATCTCGCTCTTCTGATGGGATGAGAATGTTTAATATTATACTTTTAATATTTAAACAACAGATTTTAACCACCACAGAATTTTATGGTCTTCTTTGAGACACTACTGATGTTCCATATGGTAAATTTGCTTCAAATTTCATCAAATCTCCAAATTCTATAAGGTACATTTTACAGGGGACTGGAGTCTAAGTTGCATCTCAGCCTCATGATTGCTAACCTAACCCCAACTGCTGCTCTGCTTAGCCACAGTGCTGCGAAGCCTTGTGTTCTCCTTTCCATGCAGCAAACACAACACGCTCAAGCAACTTCTCCAATATTACAAGTTTCCTCCAGAAATGGCCTTTAGGTAGAAATGGAATTCAATATGAACAATTTTGCCTCATCACCAGATACTTTGGCATGTCTGCGTTGTTTCCAAATATTCAAGGATCACCGCTGTAATTTTCTTGCTAGGTAAAGGAAATTTCAATCTCCATTTTTAAACAGCAACCAAGAACTAGTAACAGTTATGTATTCCCGACACTACATGGCTCAAGTAATGTTTTATATTAGCACCTAACATTAAACTAACCAAATTCATTCAGGGGAAAGAATCATAAAAACTCAATCTTTCTTCAATTATTTCAATCTTTCACCTCCTCTCAATGTGAAATATTAAACCCATCAATTATATATGTGGCATTTCCTAAAAGATGAATCTAGCTTACCAGAAAAAAAATACAAACCCAGAATTCCCCCACCTCTAGGTATAGAAAGCCTCCAGATGTCACTCAAATCCAACTCTCTTACCAAGGATTTACTAATGAATGACTGCCAGCAGTGAATATACTCTAGCCCCAAATCCTTCTGCCTCTATGACGTCAAGACCTCCACAGCCCTGTGTTTCCTGAGCAAACATGTGAGAAAAATTCAGGTCATTCATTATCAGAGCATAAATGCTAACAATCAATGTCTCCCAGCCATAGCTGTTATCCTGACCTAAGACCCATCTGTCATCAACATCTGAATCAGTGAACATTATTTTCAGACTTAATTTTGCTGGAATAAAGCCATTTAGTCTGTAGGTGAGGCAAGAAAGGAGATTAACTATACATTTTAAGTAAATGACATATCTTATGATCACATATGTAAAACATTTCAGTTAGGCATTAATGTATCTAGGCACAAATTATTTCCCTTCCTCTGTAGCGACTGATAGCCATGTACTGACTCTTCCTTCCATATATGAAATATACATAGGACAAAAGACATAGTTATTTTATCTAATTTTCCTGGCTGCAGTAGTTTACTGACACCCAACACAGTTTTTGAAATCAAAATGGTAATAGACTCTGGTATAAGGAAGGTTGTGTCATTTTTCACGCCCACCTCAAGGCTTGCTTCCGCTGTCAGGGCTGCCTGAAAGGCTCACTGGCTATGCTGCTCCAACTTTGTAAATCACAGCCAGACTCAGTCTTCACTAGGCAGTTTCTGTATTAATCTCTAGAAATAACAAAATGCATCCCTTCTCTTGTCCAGGCATGCTAATGAAAATAAAATAGAAAACCCTTAATGAAGGAAAGAAATGATTAAGAGAAAGAAACTGCAAGTAAAAATCTGTACTTAACTGTAAACTGAAAATATTTACATAGCCATATTCAGATTTAGAGTGTGTTACTGATATTGGAGTATGGTATTTTGAAAAGTCTTTGATGATTCTCAATTTATTTATTCCAGAAGAATTACTTGTTTGTTCCTAAAGAACTATTAGTGAAAAGTATTTACTAAAATATAAAATGTCACTTTGAACCTGGACATTTCTGGCATAATGATGTGATTATGCACATGGCTTTTGTGTGTGTGTGTGAGAGACAGGGACTCACTCTTGCCCAGATTGCAATATTGTGCTGCAATTACAGCAATCCCTCTATTCAGCCTCTCGAGTAGCTGGGAGTTCAGGTACAAGCCACCACGTGTACCTGAAGTCCCAAGCCACTAGAGAGGCTGAGGTAATTATTTGTTGTTGTTGTTTTATTGTTGTTGTAAAGCTGTCTCTCACTATGTTGCCTAGGCTGAGCTTGAACTCCTGAGCTCAAGGGATTCTACAGCGTTGGCCTCCCATAGTGCTGGGATTACATATTGGTGTAAGCCATTGCACCGGCTGTGAATTGCATTTTGCTTTCCATACTGAGGAAGCTAATTCTTTTAAAAGCTTGTTCACTTAAAGAGAGATATTTGTCTCATGAAAACCAAAACAAAGATGAATTTTTTAAACGTGAGTGAAGGTCAGCTTAATTTAACAAAGCTAAACGTGAGTGAAGGTCAGCTTAATTTAACAAAGCTCTATAATTAGCAATTAAATAGAATCCTTAAAAATAAATGTTAAGAATTCCTGTTCACCAACACTAAACAACACTCTCACATGCCTTTTTTCAAACGGTGTGACTGGTATCATCAACTGATTCAAAGAAAACCCCAAATTCCAGAATCAGGAGAGGACTGATTGTGAAAGGGTAAGTGGGGATTGGGTGGGAATGCCGGTAGAGTGCATGAAAGAAAGAAATGTTTATTGGGAGGAAGGATAATATAGTATCCCCTCCTAAGAGTAAAGAGCTCAAAGAAGGGATATTTTTATTTGTTTTTAAGTGTTGTGTATTTCATAATGCTCCTGGGTAATGCTATAGATGGTATCAATGTCAATAGGAAGATATATGCATTATGCTTTTATTTTCAATTATATTGGTTTTAGGTGAAAAAGCAAAAAAAACCCACATAATTCCAATTGATGAAAAGAAATGTCAATATGAGCTGTATTAAAATATTGAGAAAGACTTCAAAATGGGCAAAAAGAAAAAAACAAGACAACTTAGTAGGTGCCCTGACTAGCTCGTGCGTATCTCTGGCTTTTATTGTCTTTGAGCCATTTTACAACTCTGAAAAAATAAAAACTGACAGCGATCTCATTTACTGTCAGAAAAATGACAGGAATAGAAATGGATGCTGTGCCCAATGGAATGCAATTGATTACTGCCTTGTGGAAACTGACCACTTTTGTGTCTTTTTTTTTTTTTTTTAAGAGACCAAGTCTCAGTCTGTCACCCAGGCTGGAGTGCAGTGGTGCAATCTTGGCTCACTGCAACTTCTGCCTCCTGGGTTCAAGGCATTCTTCCACATCAGCTTCCCGAGTAGCTGGAATTACAGATGCCCGCCACCATGCCTGGCTAATTTTTTTTTTTTTTTTGCAGTTTTAGTAGAGACGGGGTTTCACCATGTTGACAAGTTTTGTCTCAAACTCCTGACCTGAAGTGATCTGCCTGCCTTGGCCTCCCAAAATGCTGGGATTACAGCCATGACTCACCGTGCTCTGCCTTCTACATCTTTATGTAAATTTATTTCAGCACTTCTTTTCTGACTTTAAATGTGTGTGATACTTTAACTTCTCATTTGAATCAGTTCTAACATCTTACTGGTTCCCTCATTAATTAATCAGTTAAATAGAATCTTTGGCAAGCATTCATTCATAGTTATATGAGTCATAATTTATTTTTTAAATTATTCTTTAGCTCTACACATAGGCATATGTACACACACTCACAGATAGACACATACACCAATCAAATTTAATATTACATTATCCTTGGATTTTAAGTACTTTTCTTCACATTATTTTTTAAAATTTGTTCAGTAAGCATGGATTACTTCAATAATTAGAAAAAAAGCTTTAAGAAACTATGATAGTGAGTTCTCACGAGATCTGATGGTTTTATAAGTTTTAGGGCAATTCCTCCTGCATTCATTTTCCTTCCCGCCACCTTGTGAAGGAGGTGACTTCTGCCATGATTGTAAGTTTCCCGAGGCCTCCCCAGCCATGCAGAACTGTGAGCCAATTAAAATTCTTTCCTTTAGAAATTACCCAGTCTCAGGCAGTTCTTTATAGCAGTGTGAAAACAGACTAATATATGCTTTATCAATATAAATGTCAAGATAATATATTTTTAAAGATCTATCAGAAATAGGCTAAAATAAGAATTTATACATGTGTTCTAGAAGAACAACTATCCCTTAAATTTTATTTGGAGAAACACTAAAACATTAAACCTCAAGCTGTGTCATCCAAATATTAGTGAGGTAAGGTCCTTAATCTGGTTGGTCAGGCCACAGACCCCTCACAGTTGTTCCAAAGAACTCATCTAAATTATTGAATATACAGTCTTGTTTTATTTTCTGCTAATCCAAAGGGAAAAAAACCCAAATCTGTGCACTCCATAGTCTGCCATATTAAAAAAGCACAAATGCATTAAAGATAGTAATAATACTTAAAAGTAAAATTAAGTATATAAATACAAAAAGGTAAGTAAATGTCAGAAGGTTATAAGGACATTGATTTCATATAAATGTAGATAGGTAAATTTTTTAAATTTGCTTGTTTTTATGTCAATATCAGCACAGAGTTCATTATAAAATCTCAGTCCATTTTCTTACTAAATAAGCAAATACTGTTGAATGAATAATATCTTATTTTGTCTTATTCTAAGCACTGAGAACAGAAATAAAAAGTACTCTGAAAACTTATTAAGACTAATCAAAAAAGGATAAGACAAAGTTTCAGAATTTTTATGGGTTAAATTGTGTCCTCCAGCACCCCCCCCCCCAAAAAAAACAATATTGCAGTCCTAATCCCCAGGGCTAATAAGCATTATCTTATTTGAAAATAGGGTCATGGCTGATGATCAAGTTGCAGTCATTAGGCCAGGTTCCATTCCAATATGTCTGTGTCTTTATAAAAAAGAAATATGGACTCAGAGACAGACATATAAAAAGAAGGCATGGGAAGAATGCCATTACAAGCCAAGAAATGCTTGAATCCCCAAAAGCTAGAGGAGAGGCACAGAATAGATCTTCCCTCTCAGCCCACAGAAAGAACCAACCAGCTGACACCTTAATCTTTGACTTCCAGCCTCTGGAACTTGACACAATGCATTCCTATTGTTTAAGTGGCACAGTTCATGGTACTTTGTGACAACAGCTCCAGGAAACTAACACAAAAACTGGCATTTCATTGTCTAATTTCACATGCTACTTTTGATCTCAAAAAAATATGCTGAAACTTTGCTATTCTCTAAACACATTAATAATGAATGAACAAGGTATTTCTCAAGAGTCCTTTCTTTCTTCCAAACTCACCACCCAACAACACACAAACACACACCAGAAAAAAAGAGCAAAAATAAATAAATAAATATTTGAAAAGGATATAGTAATTTTTTAAACACAAATTACAATTGGCCTTTCTAGTCATCTATATATCAATGACAATTATTAGTGATGTTCCCTTAACATCAGTTATTTCACACTTTACAGCCATACTTTCAAATTTTCAGGACATTTCAAAGTGTACATTTTATCTTAAGTATAAAAATAAATGAGATAAGGTAATAAATAACAAAAGGTAAAAGACAAAGCAGAATTAAACAAAATTCAAGTGAAAAATTGCTGAAATGTTGATTAAACCTAATAGAGCTCATTAGCCATTAACAGATAGTAGTGTTAAAGTGAAAAAGAATAAGCACATTGTGTTATACAGAGAAATCCCTTTCCTTCAGAAATCAGAGATAAGCCAAAAATCACATTTTCCCTTATTCAAAGAGATTAGGAATTATATAAAAAGATATGTTGATTTCAGAGAACGCTGATTATACCTGTTTATTATAAGTAGGCTTTATTTAATAAGCAATAATTAAAATATTAAAGAAAAACCTTATATAAAAATTAAAACAGACTACTCTATTACTGAATTACATACTATACCTCTACCATGAAACATAACATCCTTTTAAGAGATAAAAATCTCAAGGAAATTATAGTAACTACTTTGTTTAATTCAGAAGGACTACCTTGGGAAGGGTAGATACAAATTTATATGTATTACAGAATTCTGCCTGCATGACCTACTATACAAAGAAATTAAGTTCCTCAGTAACAGCTAAAAAATATTCTAATATATATACAAGGAGATTTTTGAAAATATTCCAGAAAGAAAGTATAATTTAAAGAAAAAACAACAAAAACAAACAAAAAAAATTGTTCACTAAGCTATGAGTCAGTTGGGTACAGGAGGAGTGAAGGAACCAGCAGGCTAGGAGGCTCCATGCAGCCTGCTCACACATGCAGAGCCCTGTAGACAAGTCTTACATGAGGAAGATTAAAAGCATCACACATTTTAAAAATCACATTTTAAATGTCTATACATTTACACTCAAAGATGTTGCGATTAGAACAAATATTATATAATCCATCATTAATATTTACCTTTTCCTCCAAATTTTTCCTTGAATTTAAAAAAGACTGAATTTGAAGCTATGTAGCAGGATGATTTCTCCATAGCAATTAAACTAGAAAGCAGATTTCTAAGCATTACAGTAGAAACAGAGTAATATAAGGAGATAGGGAAGTGACATGTGTTTTACAATTTAATAAAATGTATCAAAGATAAAAGCATATCTATTAAAAAGTCAAAGTTCTAAATCAAGCAACATATACTTGATACTGGGTTATTCTCAAAGCAGATAGCATTTTAAATAAAAGAGTGTGATTTTTTTTTTCTCATTTTCAAGTTACTTGTCAGAATTCGTTATAGCTTATAGTCTTTTAGGAGTTTTGAGATGATGACTGATGTGTAGGCATCAAATCTCTTTGGTAATGTCTGAAAACAAGGACGTCAAGGAAAAACAGTGCTATAAAGAGAGGAACTATCACTTTATGTTTTAAAAAAAACAAGCAGAAACTTTTATTTGCCTAATTCCTACTTCATATCGTACTTTGCACCTTCTAGGAAAAAAAGTCTTTCCACAGAAACATGAAACATTGCTTTTGAAAGACTAGAAGCAACCAACTAAAAATTAAGAAATTGTTGCAAATTAAATCTGTAGTACAGCTGCATCCATTTAAAAAGAGCATCTGTTTAAGAAATAAAAATACATTCTCTGCATCAAACTACAAAACATTAAAAAACAGAGTGACATTTGATTAAATGGTTATTTATTAGAGACAGTTCCATATGGCTTTTACACAGATTCTTTCACATAAACACCAGCTTCTCTTTTTACATTAGAAGTTGACAAGTGCTTATCTCTAAAACAGTCAGACACACTTAGTTCCAATTTTGTCCTTTGAGAAAAAAAATTTATTTTATTTTAATGTGTATTATATCTTGGCCAGCTTGACTATGTATAGCTGGGCTTTAATGTTTTGCATTGTTCAACTTTGTGTGCCAGAATCTGCTTCTCTTCATCTGAAACTCTCTAATCCTCAACTTGAAGATGATTTTTTTTCTTTCCCTATATATGCCCAAGTAAAACACTGAAGTAAAGCTCATTCAAGAGAAACATACACCTGTAGAAAAGAGGGAATTTCTCTATGCCATGGCCTTCTGGTAAGTTATTTTGGAACAAAAATATTTCTGTTCTTATGGCTTAGAAACATTCTTCTACATCGGGTTTTTTTTTTACAGTAAAATAAATGCATGTATGCAATGAATCTTTTTAGTCACTAAAATATTTTTCATTTCTTAGTTAAATGATAATTATGTAATCAGATGAGTCAAAAAGGAGAAATAATCTTGTGCTTTCTGTACTTGCTAGAGAAAATTACTTGGGGAACTTATTAAAAATATCTATTTCCCAAGTCACTTATGTAGAGAATATGAATAAATTGTTTAAGCCAAAAACCTGTAGAGTTTGGAAGATTTGTGAATAGATGCTGTAAGCAATAAATGGGATTCATTTCAATGTTCTTAAAAATATACAAATAAATATTAAAATGCTTCCTTTACTTACTTTTTGTTGGCTGTTTCATTGTGTTACTCTATATGTAACCACCAAAAAGTAGGTCCTACAGTACCCCAGTTATGATCAGGGTTTGATGTAATATGGCAAGAGTCTTCATATTGCACTGACACTAACTGCCAAATCCCGCTCATTGGTTGGCCACTGACACATCTCGAAGATACAACTAGGACTAGTTAATAACAACACCAAAAAAGTCAGTAAATACAGTTGAAAGAGCCTCATATAGCAAAGAATCATTTTTAAGAATTAAATGAGCATACAATAAACATTCAATTTCAACTTGAAACATTCATTATTCAGACATTCATTCACCAGTCTTTCTATGATGGGCTAAAACCCTACAAGGTTTAGATCTCCTACTCTCTATTTCATGTTACCTTTAGAAGGAAAATAATTTAAACATCTGTAATGCTACAGAGTTATTTGATCTTACAGTTTTACCAACAATCCCTAATTATATCATCTACAACTAAGTTAACATATATGCTATATCTACTTTGTCTTCATCAAGTCTTTCAAAATACAAGCATTCAATCAAGTTTTCATAGAAAGAGCAACAATATATTTGGCTTATATTTCAGTAGTTTATATAATTTTTAATTAAATTATGCAATTACAATAGTAAATATCAACTGGCCTGGTAACCACAATTGATGGACATTAGTTGGTATTTTTAACAGAGAGACCAGAGCACTGGTTAATCAAGTAAGTTAGTTAAGGTCAGGTCAATGAAGACAATCTCTCCTGTGGTTTCATTTAAGAACCTGAATGGTGTTCTGCCTTCACTGTCAATGCTAGTTTTGTTTGGTTACTTTGGAAGCTTCTCTCACTTAGAACTTATCTTTGTGAAAAGATAGTGGAAAAAGTTATTCACAAGTTTTTCTTTCTCACTTCCCTACTGTGGTTTTTATGCTGAATGAATTAGCTTCTGGGCAAATCATTACTTCAAGAAAAATGAAAGTTATGTAATCCAAAGCAAAGAGAGGAGGGAAACTTCTTTCCATGAGATGAAAATTGTCAATAAATTAAGGAAATTATTCCTAAGAGACTTGCAAATAATCTAGGCATTTCTTCAATAATAAGATCCTCTGTGTTTTGCAAATGCTGTACTTTATTTCTTTACGAAATACCATTTTTAGAAAATATAATTGAACATGTTAAATTATACAATGTTTCAGACATGCAGCAGTTTGTCCACAATCAAAAGAATTTTTTTATTCTGAATGCTTTACTATGTAAATGATAAAGAAGGTAAGGAAATAAGTTTAAAAGCCCTGAATGCAGAGGGCCTCTACTATATAGCTAAAAAACATTATAGAACCTGGATGATGTTCTATCGTTTTGACTTGGAGTTTCGTCCTGTGGTTTTTCTACAATTAACTGTCTTTTGTAGCACTGACACTAACCGCCAAATCTCTCTCATTGCTTGGCCACTGACACGTCTCAAAGATACGTCAAAGACTCAAACTTTGCATGTTCTCACTTCAAAGACAGTAAGGATTTGGCCTCACAGCTATTAAATGAAGCCAGGAAGCAACAGCAAGAGCTTGATGGACAGATGAGCTCATCTTCACTGCTGTCCCCATAGCCAAAAGAAAAATTTTTATCGAGTACTTGCTTTTGTCAACAGTAATGAAAAGAACTCAGAAAAAGATGATTAAATCTTGACAAACTAAGCCTTTCAAATATTTGGGGACTTCAGGTTTAGATCATCCATCTTCTCGATTTTGCTCTTTTGTATACCTTCCAATTGCTTTGCTATACCAGTCAATTTAAAATCAATTTAAAACTTTGTTGAAGAATGTGCAACGATTAACATCTGAACTAGTAGGAGTTCAGAGCAATGAGCGAGAATCTTCAAAGCAATAGCAACTGCAGCTGCAGAAGTCTCTGGTCCAAGTGCCCTCAGTGTAATATCACTTTCCAACCACAGTTTCTGCCACACTGCCCCAGGAAAGCATTTTATAAATGTGTTCATGTTTGACCATAAACTCAAAGGAACAAGATACAGATATAGGATGAACAACCAAAATATTTTTCTGCAGTAAGATCCTTTTTCCTTAATTCCCTTTTAACTCACAAGAAGGGATACGGATAGTTCTTCAGTCTGGCCCTCAACAACCAAGATGCATGATAAACTCAAGAGATGTGCTCAAGGTATAGCAGAGAAGAAAACACTGAAAGAAATTTAGGTAAGAAGTTAACACATGAACATCAGCACTGATCAAGCAGGAGTAGCGTAAAGTCCCCTGGGCTTACTAGTACAATCACGTTATACCAACAAAAAGAGAGCAGTTCATCAGTACCCGCTGGAACGAAATTTTAGCTCTGATGATGCCTTTTAGACTACACTACATTTGATGCAGCTTATGTACATAAAAATGATTTATTCAGTGTTTTTCAGTTTCTATTAACAGTGTCAGCTACCTTTCAAGGGAATGACTAAAACCTTTCCAAGAAGGAAGAGTATTTATTAGAAGTATTAGATACCATAACTCAACCACTATTCTTGAGAAATACAGCAACACTACCTGAAAAATAAAAAATGAATTCCAAACTAACTGCCATTTTTCTAAGCAAAAGTATAGATAAGAAGCCTGGCCATGGTAAAATGTGGGTTTTAAAAAATGTTGAAAAATATCACAAAGTATGTATTTTCAAATTAGTGTAATTATTTTCTGCTTTTTAATCAGGATAGTGAGGAAATGCATGAGAAAATTCAGAAGGCTGGTAGACTTTTCAACTATCCAAAAATCTAGGCAAAAAAATGAATGTGCCAAAATTTTGACCTGGAAATGATTTGAGATTTATTGTCAAAGAGGGACTATTTTAAATTAGAATTAAGAATACTGAAATACAGCCCATGAAATATTGGCATTGTCCTGGCTTAATAAGGATTTTGTAATATTAACACTTGTCCTGATAATGAAAAAGGAAAATTCATTTATATTTCAAAACAGGTGGTATATCTGGATGAAAAGCATTATTTCCTAGAAAATTTAACATTTACATCATTAGGTTTACCAGCAGTTTTTAACCTTGTTTAATACATTCAATATTTATTGAGTCCTTATTGAATGTCGAGCACTGTGCTAGGTAGGTACTGAAAATACAAAAACAAAAAACAAAAAGAGTAAGAGTCATCAAGGGCTCTCTGAAGGCAGGTGTGTAATGGTCAGCCTATTGGCTCTGGATCCAGTACTTATTAATTATATAACATGCCTCATGTGTTTCCAGAAGCTCGATCTAATGAGAGTGTACAAAATATAAATGGCTCACTAGGGTATATATGTCACAGCGATTACAACTATGTAATATAGCAGTATGTTTATTTCCTCAATATGCTGTTTTGAACCATTGCTGCTTCCAATTTAGCATGCTGTCTTCAAACATGACTCCCTTCTATGGGAGAAGAGGTCAACAGGAATAAACCATCCTTATTTCTAAGAGCACGTTATAAAAATTTAGATGAAAAACAATTCCTAAAGCTAATTAACCTCTCACAATTATTATAAAAACTGCAATTGTTGACAGACTATTTTGGAAGAACATCAGTCTTCTGCAGAAGCTTAATGCCTTACACCTTTTATTTATTTGTTTTAATTAATTACTTAAGGAATGAGTACTTCCAAGATTTCAAGAACTTGTAGCGTCTGGTAGAAGATTCAGTCTGGAGAGAATGGCTTAGTCTGGTGATAAGAAGAAAGGCAAGCTGTTGAAGCAGAAGAATCATAAGAAGACTTTTCAAGCACCATTCTTTGTTTTCTAAAGGAAGGTAGGGGTTGGGAGGCGGGATGGCTATGCTGTTTTTCAAAAAGTCTCACTCTGTTGCTGCTTTAAGGGTCTGACTCCCAAGGCTAACCTACTCAATGATAGAGAAAAAGGAATCATTCTAGTTTTCTTCTTCTTATACACAATGGTATTCCTTTAAATCAGTAGTGTTTTAATTACCTTGAAATATACAAATCCTTCACTCCCTTTTATGTTCAAGGGAAAACATTTTAGCAGAAATCAAGATTCTTTTTAAAAATCTATCAAGCTAGGAGAGAGATCCAAGATGGCCGATTAACAACAGCTCAGGATTGTAGCTCCCAGTGAAAGCGCAGAGAGCGAGTGGACGCCGCACTTTCAGACGAATTTTTGTTGTCCACAGACTAGGAGATTCCCGGCGGAGGAGCCACA